>VYXG01005361.1:237587-261297 GCA_013397235.1 Lanius ludovicianus | reverse complement strand
GGGAAGAAAAAAATAATAAAAATAACCCTATTGACTTTCTTATATTTTTCATGTAGATATGTATCTTTGAAAGTATCTTTCAATGCTTTGAAATATTGTCCTTTTAAACATGCCTTTTCCCTAGTTTTGACATACATATATTCACATATATTTATATACGAAAGAGAGAAAAACAACCCAAAGCAATATACACAACCTTGTAAATGGAATAAATTTTTAAGAAACCCCACATTTTAATGATGCTTCAGTACTCATTTCTGTACTGAAACTGATACAGGATTACAATAGCATCTCCCAGAATGGAACATTACAAAACTGGATAAGATCCTCTCTAAACATTTTCACATGTATGACTGACTGAAAATATTTTAAAATCTTTACAGTAAACCCTCAAATCTCAGATAAATTATGCAGTGATAATATCCCCATGCTTCAGGTTAGTGAATTAAACTCTGAATTAGGATGGTATCATGGTTGCACAGTTACGTATAATGATAAATTATCTGTTTACCCCTTGAATCACTTAATGACTTTGCACCTCATGCTGAAAGCTTTTTAGGTTTTATTGCCCTTTGAAGATCCTCCATTCTGGTTTAGACATTAGTGGACTACAAATCAATACTAATGGAGACACGACAATAATTCATATTGCCTTTAAGTACAGTATGCTAAACACTTAAAAAACTTTGTTTTCATTCAGAAATTGCTGATCTTATACAGAGAGATATTTGATTCTGTGACCACATTTTATGAAACAGTTTTACCAGGTTCGTGGAGGAAGGTTCCTTCTGAGATAGCAGTTTTGCTTCTTGGATGCAAATAACAACTTTTTAAAATCTTAGCTCTTCCTCTGTTTATCTTCACATAGCTTTTCAGAGAGCATATCTGAAACCTATTTTTTGTCAGTTTCTGCTCAAGACTGATCAGTGCAGCTATGTAGAAGTGCTTTATGATAGAAAGATACTCAAAAATTGTGATAAGGCACAGTAAATCAAAGAGTCATAACATCCCAGAAGGGTGATTTAAGGTCAGAAGGGACCCCAAATCTCATCCCATCCCACCCCTGCCATGGCAGGGACCCCTCCCAGTGTCCCAGGCTGCTCCCAGCCCCAATGTCCAGCCTGGCCTTGGGCACTGCCAGGGATCCAGGGGCAGCCCCAGCTGCTCTGGGCACCCTGTGCCAGGGCCTGCCCACCCTGCCAGGGAACAATTCCTGCCCAAGATCCCAGCCAGCCCTGCCCTCTGGCACTGGGAAGCCATTCCCTGGCTCCTGGCCCTGCAGCCCTTGGCAATTGTCTCTCTCCATCTTTGCTGCAGCTCCTTCAGGCCCTGCAAGGCCACCCTGAGCTCAGCCCAGAGCTTCTCCTGTGCAGGCTGAACAATCCCAAATCTCTCATCCTTTCCTCCTATACTTCTGCTACATTTGCATTTTCATGTTTAAACCCCAGTAGGTTGATGGGCACCAGGCAGCAGCTTGGTCACTCCTCCTCAGTGGAAGGGTAAAATCAGAAGGGGAAATGCACAAAAGCTCAGGGCTTGAGCTAGAAAAAAATTGATGGATAAAGCAGAAGCCGTATGCACAAGAAGGACAAGGAACCCATTCCCAGCTTCCCATGGGCAGACAGTTGTTCAGCCATCCCCAGGCCCCATCATGCTTGGGAAAACAAATGTCACCACTCCAAATGTCCTGGGTTCCTCATTGCTGCCTCCACTTCCTGTCCCTAACATGATGGGTGCGTGTGAACGTGCACAAACACACAGGGAACAGCACAGATGATTATTGTGGTGAATCTCCTTGTAGAACTCGTAGATCATCAGATTATAATCTGATTTCCTCCAGGAGAGAAGAAAGGGATAAGGTAGCAATGCCAGCAATACCATATCCACTGTCCTCTGGGTTTCGTCACTTTGCGTGTTCTCATTTAGTTTG
This sequence comes from Lanius ludovicianus, assembly GCA_013397235.1. Classification (NCBI taxonomy): domain Eukaryota; kingdom Metazoa; phylum Chordata; class Aves; order Passeriformes; family Laniidae; genus Lanius; species Lanius ludovicianus. The sequence goes on along the minus strand of VYXG01005361.1, from coordinate 259,367 downwards.
ATTTTGATTTCCAATGTAACTAATTTCATAAAAAGCCCTCTGGGACTGTGTACCTCAACATTTCACTAAGAATTGCCTACTGGCCCTTGGTTTTATGCTATTCTATGTTGAATATTTCAATCATTATCAAATATCCATTCCTGCTTTTAAATTTGCTAGCACAGAGACAGAATTTTGTTGTAGAATTCAGTGACACACTAATAGGTACACACAGAAGAATAATAGTTTTTCTTTTTTGTCCTGATTTTTTTCCTGGTGAGCAGTTTGGAGTTTGGTCTTTGTTCTTTCTTTCTTTTTTTTTTTGTTTTTTCTAATGTGCCATAAGATACTTTTGGAATGGTCTCACAAATTATGTAGAATCCTTGTGTTATAAAAGTCTGTTCTCCACCCAGAAAATACTTTGAGCAGGCATAAAGGGAATTTTCAGAAAGCAAAGTTAATTTATACAGGTTATCTAGCACAGAAAGAAGCATACATATATCTAAGAACACTTTATTTTGGTGTAGTCAAACATTATTTTTTCTCTCATCTTTTATAGAAATGTCCTTCACTCATTCAGTTTCTTTATTTATCTGCAATGAATTTACATGCAGCAATATCTGTTGGTGGATGATTCAGATTCATTCCAACACCAGGTGGGTTTTTTTTCAGAATATCTTGCAAGAAAAAAGTTATGTGTGACTATGTGATGAAACACAATCTTGTAAAGCATGTCAACAGAAGGATAAAGTTAGGATTGCTCCCCCCAAAATGTGTGTTTTTAGAGAGGATGAGTTTTTGTTTGGTTAATTTTTAAATGTATTTCGTAGGTATTATAAAGCAAATTAATTGCATCTACAGCAATTACAGATAAGATGTGTCCACATGAATAATCTACCAATAACAGTGAAGGGTTTTACCTCACTGCATAAACCTCCAACATGTAAATAACCTATTTTTAATAGCCCAGATGATGAGAGGACAGAACAGCAGTTTCCACAGCTGATTCCTGATGTAAAACAACTGAGACTCAAATAAATCCCCCTAATGGTCTCATGTCCACATCTGCCAAATCCAACACTTAAACTGTTGCTACTCCAACCTTCTCCCTTTCCTTTTGTTCCATCTTACCCCAAAACTGTGTTCCTCACCTGTGGATATTCACTGTTATCCTAACCTGGGTGTGTTTCACAGCAAATCCTGCTTTTCTCCTTCCCTTCCTCTTAACAGAATTCCACAATTTTCAGTTGAATCCCCCTCAGCTTTCTCCTTCTGCACCACTGGATAGCAGTCACACTGACAGTAGAAAAGGTGTTTGTACTTACACTGAGATCATCATTAATGATGGAATTAGCATAACCATGCCTTAAATATTAATCCACTTTCAATTATTTGTTTGTTTGTTTTGCTTTTGATTTTTTCTTTTCTGTTACTTCACTGGTAGCCTCATACTTAATTTACTGTAATTGATCTGTTCTCACCAATGCCATCACCTGTTGAAATTCTCATTCCTGCAGAAAGTTTCCATATAAAACAACTTCTATTGACTAGTTTGATACCTGAAATGGTGTTTTCAGTCTGGCGTTGTGACCCTTCCTCTCAACTTGTCATGAAAATTAAGATAACTTTCTGTTTTTCAAATAATTTTTAAGGAAGCTCCAAAGGTGACATTGTGACAAAAAAAAAAAAAAAAAAAAAAAACCCCAAACACCCAACCAATAAAAACACCTTTATTTTCCAAGGTCTGAAAGACCTATGCTTAATTTCATACAACTACAATTATTGAGTTTGCAGTTCCATGCATTTTAATATGGATCAGAATAATGAGAATTTAGAAAATAAACTGCCTTTTAGTAACTTCTGGAATTCTCCAAAGAAATAAATGTTTAAACACCGTAAAAGGATTCTTTTATCTGTTATAAATGGAAGATAATAGTGACTTTTCTTTAAAAAGCTGGCCACGATCACAGCTCATTGAAAACAGTAAATTGTTTAAAAGCAGAAAAGTTCAATGTGATATAATTGGTTTTGTGTTACTCTATGTTGAATATTTCAATCATTATTAAAATAGAAGTTATTAATCAAATAAGAAAATGAAAGATTCTATTGAAATGCCTTTCTCTCTCCCCCCATCTCCCTTTCTTGCAGAATTAAGACTTCTATTTATGGTCATTGTTACCTATATTATTCCTTCAGAAGTGGCTATGACTGTGTCCCTCACAACAAATAAAATGTTCCCTTAAAAAGTGTAGGTAAGCTAAATTATTTCAGTTGGACTTAAATAGATTTTCAGATACTTATGCCCAAACTGGTATAGATTGCATCCCATCCATGGTTTTCAGGAAGTGTCACTACAATACTAAATTACTCATCCATATGCTTATGACAGAGATGAGAATTTGTAGCTAATACCTTGGATCTGTTTATTCTTGATAAAACTCATTCTGTGAAGCACTGCATTTTCTGTCAAAGCTGTGGGACAGCACCACATGAAAACTGCCCTTGCAGATCAAATTTCTCTGCAAACACTCACAGTCAAACAGTTGCACTAGGGGGGGGAAAGATGGGAAAAAACCACAGAGGTAACAGCTGTGTCTCTATCACAAAAATCAGTGATTCAAGACATAGTACAGAGAAATTATCAAGATCTTATTCCAAGCACTTTTCTCCACACTGCTAACTTCATCTTCATGTATTTTAACATATTGCTGACTTTGTTAAATAGATCTTAAGCAGGTTTTTTTGTAAAGTTCAAAGAAATCCTTCTGGTAAGATCAAAGCTCCATTTGCCCACTCCCTCCGTGAAGGCAAGTGACACATTTCCAGAGTCCCTCAGCCTAGAGAAAGATCCTATCACAGGTGGTGTGAATTCGGGTTTCCTTTTCAGCTAGATCGTCTTTCAACATGGTTTCTCAGGTCAGACAACAAGGTGGGCAGCACATCCACAGCTCCTGATAGCAGCAAGAGCCATTCCTTGGTGGGAGAGAGACCTCGGTGAAAATGTACATAAACAGCACAAGCTGCAAAAAATGAGAGTGTAGGCAAGGCAAGGCAAGGCAAGGCTAAGGTATAATATATTCTAGTCCAACTTCCTGAACCTCTCACTTAAACTCTTACTAATTTCCTTTTTTTTTATTTTTTTTTTTTTTTTTTTTTAGTTTGCTTTGGCTTCGTTTTTTGGGACATTTTTTTGGTTGTTGCTGTTGTTTTTTGGGGGGGCTTTTGTTGTTCGTTTGTTTTTTTCATGTCTCCAGGAAAACCTAAACAGGATCTTTTCCATCAAGCTTCTCTCAGCCCTGGTCAGGCATCTCTCTGTTGCCTGGAATAAAGCATGAAACTTTTGCAAATAGTGTTAAAATGACAATATAGAGGCAAATCTTTAAATGAAAGCTTTCAAGTGTGCAATATGGTGATATGCACATGTGATACAGTATTTCTGCAATTTTAATGAGGTTAGTTAATTAATATATCTATCAAATATTGTCCAGTTAGAAGAGCATTAGGTAATTCCCTCTCAGGTTCTGCCCCATTAAGGCCCCTCATCTGATCTTTTGGCCCTGCATTTTATTATGTCTGTGATGTATGGTGCAAAACAAGGTGTCCTTGCCAGACTAAAGGCAAGACTCAGCACAATTTCAAGAATGTATTAGTAAGGGTTTGTTAAACTATGGGGGCAGTAAAAGTACTGGGAGTTAAAATTGTGTATTAACAGTCTACACAGCTACAAATATATGAGTAAAAAATGTATATAAAAAGCTAAAAATCTTCAGGCATCGTGTCCATGGCCTCTGTGGCAGGAAGTTTGACTGGGGGACCTTTTGGTATTGCAAAGCCTCTTTGCTGTCCCTTCTATTGTCTGCTCCAAGGCAATGATCTAAATCGGATTAAAACTTTGGGCTGCATGCTAAATGCAAAGTGGTGATTTCATCTTTGAGTACTTTGAGCCAGCAGGAGAAATGACTTTCTCTCAAAATGTACCAGATAAATCTCTGTAAAAAGCAGCCTCTCCATCTCCATTGCTAATTTGCTAAACCAATTTAAAATCCTAAGGCAACGACTAAATGCCATTTGTCATTTTAATTTTGAGGTGATGGATATACACTTAAAAAGGCATCACTGTGATGAATGTTGCTGGGGCATCTGAGCATCTCCAAGGAAGAAATCTAGCTACTGAGGGAAGACACAAGGCAGGAGATTAGCAATTTCATGTGTTTAAAAGAACTTTGTACCTGATTTACCTGTTCTTAATGCACTGACAAAGGGCTCTTTAAAGGAAGCTGAATTCCTGCCAGTCTTTTTCAGTCCCTTGAAAATCAGATTCCAACAGATGGAGCATGTTCCTCAATATGAAAATCTACAGCACTGAAAATTTGATATTGATCTTTTTAGCTGTTACGTTTTTGAGGCCAGAGGGAACTGATTTTGGGAATAGCAGTAGATTTATTTTGAAGCTCAGGTGGCATCCATTTTATTCTGGCATATCAACAAACATTTTCAGTCTGCCCATCTGCTTCTTTAATCCACTGGATGCCTAAATCAGGAAACATGTTAAGAATGACCTTTTCTTCTTAGATTTATAGTAGTGTTTAGATGCTTCTCAGTAATGAAAAATGTTGAGCTGGGTTTTTTTAGATCAGATGAAACCAGATCCGGTAGTTCAAAATCTGCATAGTTGCAATAACTCAAGGAAAAAAAAAATCAGTTCATCTAGGCTGGAATAAGTCAGATCAGAATACAAACTGCACTTGGATAAGTATTACACATTAAACAGTGAAAGCAATGGAACAATTCCCTTAATAATGAATACAGTGTCAAGACTGCAGTAGCACATGGTGCTCAACTTTAAGGTAGTGGGACAGTGAATAATGATTATCTGGGTAAAAGTGATATTTTAAAGGGGTGTTCCCAATTTGTTGGAGTTTGGGGTTTTTTTTTTTAATTTATCTTTTTTTTCTTTTTTACTTGGGTATTGAAGCCAGACTGACAAATAAGTGCAAATATATATGTATATACACACACACATATATATATATAATTTTTTTTTTTCCTTAGGGAGTTGCTTTAATTTTTAAATTGGAGATATGGCATTTACTTCGTGCAAAAAAGCACTGACAAAGCTGATAAGGAAAAAGAGACTATAAGGAGGTGCAATGAAAAAAAAAGTAAAAAAAACAGAGAACCCACACAGTGTGAAAAGTCTGTGAAATGCACTTAGATGGTTTGGTTTTTCACCCACTAAATTCAATGGAATTTCACAGCTATCCTCAGTCCAGAGGGCTTTTACAGTGCTAACTTAGTGAACAGTTGGAATTATGGCTTGTAAAGGTGCTGAGTTTTTGGGAGTTCTCTGTTATCATGTCCCACTTCTTTTAGCTCTAGGTAGAGTGAGGCACAATAGAAATGCCCCCAAAAATGCTTACCTTCAGTTGTTCCTTGATTTAAACACTCAGTAGGTTATTACAGCAGCAAGGCAGATGATGGAACAGTATTAAATTTGGCAGAAGTCGTAGCAATTGCTGTGCAGATGGACAACCATGGAATGTGAGAAGCATAGGAATATCAAAAATACTATTCCTGTGCTGTCTGCAGCTCAAAGAATCTCGAGAATTGCTGCAATATTTATGTGATTGAAGAAAGTCACAATGTTGACCTCTCACTTGTAAGCTCAGTTGCATCACTTCTCAAAATATGCATGACTAATAGAAGACAGAAATTGCAATCAAAATTGCACCAATAAGTATGATTAGAATGGGGATACTCCTTAGCTTGCACGCTCTTCATCCTGACAATATTGATTGTATTGACAGCAAATTCTTTAACTACCAAAAAATTAAAAAAGAAACAAAACAAAACACCAAAATCATCATTGTGCTGTTGAGAAACTATTTCTAATAAGAAAATGTATCTTGGGTGAATATCTCTGATGGTTTGAAGGTTACCTGTTCTAGAGAAAGCTGTCATCATAAATTAGATTTTTTTTTTCTGACAACCACTGGGTCCTTAGAGGATCTCATCCCTCAGAAATGTGTTTCCCACTAGACAATCTTTACACTGCTGTGAGCTGACTAATCCCAGTTGATGGATTGACAGGAAATTGCAACTCAGAGTTTAGTCAACTCTGCTTTTTATTCCAGGCAAGTCATGGTGCTTGTACAATTAAAGTACAATCTTGGCTGCTCCTTTGAATTTCAGGCATCATAGGTTTTTATAGTGAGATGACAATTTGTCATCTGGGAAAGAAGACACTTACATACCCTTACACAGTTAGATTTAGGGAATCAAACCCAGTATGAGTGAAATTGTACACAGCAGAGTGTGATACTCACTCATCAGTGATTCAGATACTATTCCTTGATCCAAAATCTCAGAGGTATGGGCCTTTAAAGAAATGTATAGAAATAAATGTAAAATAAAATTGAAGTATGGTCCCTAAATAGTACATGTTGGTCCTGCTTGCCATGCATACATATGACTACATTGAGTGCAAAGGCAGATGGCTGGAGAGACAGAAGAATTCTGACCAGAAAAAGAAAGAAAAAAAAAGAAAAGAATTAAAAAAAAAATAAAAGAGGGGATTTTTTGTTTGTTTGTTTGTTTTCTTTAGCTAGTTTGATTTCTCTAATGCTTTTCTTAAGAATGAGGTTAGACACTATGGAATACTTGACCCTAAATATGTTTTCACACTAATTTTATTTAATGTAAAAGGCCATCAGAACTACTTTCCAAAGAAAAGAAAACTTCAACTGCTTGTGAATGCTTTTGAAACTTTCATTAAATACATTTTTCCACTGCAGCTCAATGTTTGAAAGAAAAAAGTTATGTTCACCTATTAATTTCAGTTTATTTTCTAACAGTAGGAATGCAATTGCATTAAGTAAAACTCCACTGAAATCTTCTCTTTTGAGTGAGAGAAACAATAACTCCAAATTTCTGGAAGTAATTCCCAAACAGTGCTGAGGTTTTCTGAAGAAACTTCTAAATGATTTTTAAAAATCTCCATGGAAAAAGAAAAGTACTGATTACACTTTTCTTTTAATTAATGAAGAGATACTGCAAAAACTGAGATTTCCCCCCCCCCAATTATTTTCTCTTTTTTTTTCTCTAGATTGCAAAGACCAGACCCTTCAGTTTCCTCAGATGAATCTAGAGTGGATTAGAGAGGACAATTCCTGTGTTCCATAGGAAACCTTATCTTTCAATGCACCACCATAACATTTACTTACTTAAAATGTCACCCTCTTGACTTTTTAAATGTCATTCATCACCCACTTCAAACATCAGAACATTTTCTGCAGAACTGCTGCCTTCCCTGTTCCCATTTCTGTTTTTGATTTCTCCTCCCAATGAGGAGCACTCAGCATGTGCCTGTACAGGAGACCTACGCTGCTGACAAAAAAATGAAGGGTATGAAGTACATGAAAACCCCTTTTTCATTTGGAAATCAAGCAAATTTCTAGATCAGCTTGTCAAATTAAAAGTAGGAAGATCAAGAGTGACTATCCACAACCACCAATTTATTCCTTTCCTTCTCCAATCTCTGAAAATTCAAGTGTAAAGACATGATGTTTTTGGTTTTAAAGTACTCAAAGTGGACTAGAAGGGTCATAGCTCCTTTCTCAAGCTCCACTTCTTAAAATTTCATGTATTGCAATAAAAATGTTAGACCTCAGATGATCCCAATGAGGACATAATGAGTCAAATTAATATCTGGTGCATTTTTATTGGCCTGCAGAGAATTATAGGAAGACTGACTTTGGATGACTGGTTACTAATTAGCTGGCAGCATTAATGACAAAGTCCTGATTTTAAAAGATTGCAATGTTAACCTAACTCTGTAAGAAATGCCTTTAAATTTGTTCTGTTCCCTATTTATTTTTGCCTCTTGGACTGCCTTTATGTATTATAAATTGCTAGTTTTGGACAGCAGCTGCTGAGTTCCTCCAGTGCATCTGCAGAGCTGTAACTTTTATTATTCAAAAAACATAAGAATCTATTCTTTTTAGTTCATATTGGTAGTCTCAATGCACCTCCCGACACTGAAAGAGAGAAATAATGTGTGATAAAATGAGAGAAAATGATAAAGTGACGTCTGTACAGACTTCAACAACTCAAAGGTGAGGGTCATGAAGATCATGACACTTCCCCTTGAAGAACTGGTGATAAGGTGAGTTTGGAGGTGTGCCTCCAAAATGAAAAATATGTGGTTGTTAGAGAATGGTCTTCATATCAAAGCAACTTCATATCAAAGCTCACCTTCCCTCACCATGTGGGAAGTGTAAAAAAATTGTGTTATGATTGTCAGCATGTGCAAACAAGTGTCATTTATTCTGTTTCTGTCACTTCAGTCTTTTCCTGTGCCTAGTTTAGAGTAGGCTCTGGTTAAAAGGTAGGCTGGTCAGCATTTCTAGGCATTGGATCTTCCCCCACCGTGTTTTAGATGGTCAACCCTAAAATCATGGAGTCAAGGAATGGTTTGGGCTGGAAAGGATCTTCCAGCCCATCCAATCCCACCCCTGCCATGGCAGGGACACCTCCCACTGTCCCAGTTTGCTCCAGCCTGGCCTTGGGCACTGCCAGGGATCCAGGGGCAGCCACAGCTGCTCTGGCAATTCCATCCCAGCCCCTTCCCCACCCTTACAGGGAAGAATTTTCTCCAAATACCCAACCTAAAGTAACTCTCTGTCAGTTTGGAGATAAGAAGGAGCTAACATCTTTTCACTGATTTGCAGCTGTGATCCATGTTGTCTACTTGAAAATTAACTCTTGAACGCAGATAAATAACATTTTTTGCCATGCTTTTCTTCTGCTTTCCCAGCTGTGCAGAGGCAAAGTGAGTGCCCTGTACTTGTGCACATATCGATGGCTGCAGCAGGAGCACCACTCTGAAGAGTCAAGCCTCATTACCTGTTCCCAGAGGCCCCAGTTGATCTTGATTTCTTCTCCTGTGCTTACAGAATAGAACAATCAATACTCCAGAATAATGTATGTGCAATTAACAGGTCTCCTCAGGAGCAAAACTGGCAAAAATGATGAAGATATGGGTTTCCACAGCTAGGATACAACCTCAGTCAGTGCATTAGCTCATGATGGAATTATTGGTAGTAACTTTTTTATTGTAGCTTTGGGCCATGATAAATCTGAGTTATTTTAACACAATACATCTCTGATAGAGCTTAGTGGAAGAATAAGTTAAAAATTGCACACAGTTTGGAATTTTTTTTTTTTTTGCATTACAAACATTTCCTCAGCTGCTTTCCTATGTTGTATTTCATCTCCTCTTTTTTATTTTGATTTCTCCTCTTGCAGTCTTTTACTACAGGTTCTCTGCTGTGAAACCCATATCTAATTTAACAATGTCTATAGCTATGCTTTCATTCTCTTTGTGCTTCTCTTTTGTGGTCAGTGCTTTCACCTATTCTTGTTAAGCTACCACTCTTAACTTAATTTAATTCCTATTATAATCAATAAAGCTTCCTATAAGTCAGTATCTCAGTGATAGAACTTAGCAAAGATTCTTGCTTCCAACTAATACATTTTTTTTTTCTTTCCTATCTTTGTCATGAACTTGTCTATATTTTTTAATTAAGCCTAGAACATGTTTCATCTTTTTTTCCCAATACCTACATCTTTATATTTCAATTACTGGTTATCATTTCATGTCACAATGACATGACATTACTTTTTTCTTTTTTAAATAATCTTATAATACACTTATCTAGTCTAATTTAATTATATTTCAAATTTTCTCTTCCTACTTTGACACCTTAAAGCACTGCCAGGGTCTCTTATGAGAAGCTATTAACGTGTTTAGCAAAAAGTCTTAAGTCCAAGAAATGATATTTTAATAAGCTAACTCATCTCAAAAAAGTCTCTTACCTCTCATTACAAAGTTCAGGATTTATGAAATAGAAAATTACTAGATTTTCAATATACTTAGATTCTCACAGTCCTTTAGAATATAATCTGACAAATTCTTTTGAGGTTTAACAGAACCAGTCATGTTATTAAAAAATCAGAATAACTGCACTTAGTACATTTGATTGCAAGTGTATTATATCACAGAGAAAAATAACACTTTGAATGCATATATTTCATTCTCTTTCTCAACAAAACTTCATCCCTCTTCTTTCATAGTTCTTGAAATGAAAAACAGTACATTAAACTCAAGTAATGTTCAAATTGTGGAGCTATGTGTGAGGATAGCTAATGCAATTTAAATGTTGTGCAGTTCAAAGATGCAAAATTAAGTTATAAAAGGGAATATAATGTGGCTTGAGACACGTTTTTGCATTCTCTTGTCAAGTGACTTTCACACCATGTCATTTCTAACCATCCTTGAATGCACCATTCCATCTCAAACTGCCTTATTTCCAAACTGAGTGCTGCAAAAGCCACAGACTGGAAGCAAAATGTGTGTGTGGGTGAAAATTACATCTTGTTAAGCAGATGTGACAGCAAGTTAATTGTAAGGGAGTACAGGCAGAGTTTTCAATTCAAGTGCTAATTATTTAACTATAATAACTTCATGGCATTATTTATTTCCCAGGGTTTGGGGTTTTTTGGTTTTTGTTTTTTTTTTTTTTTTCTTTTATTAAACTTCAAGTAAGTTTTAAAACTCACAGTTTGTCTCACTATGATCACTCCAGAGTTTCCTGATCTGATCTACACCCCTGCAGAATTTTCCTCTTGAACAGATTATGACCTTGGTAAATGAGAAGAGCTGAAATTGGTATAATTTGAGCAAAGTACAGCTGCATCCTGATGGACCATCACAGCACTCTGAGAAGAGGTTTGAAGGTGCTGGTGCCTCTCTGACAGAGCAGCAGAACTCAGGTAGTGCAGAACTATAACCCCATGCCTGTCCTGGAGAACTGCTCCAGCTGTGGTCATGGCTATCAAGGTTTCTCACTGACTCCTCATGAACCCTGCTCACCCACTGCTCTGTGTTAAACAGGAAGCAATTGTTAATTTTACTCCTCACTTGTGCTGGGACTTCAAGGATTTCAGTTCAGAAGTCAACAGACCAAGATGAATCTGCCAGAAGGACTAATTTGTTTCTCATTAATTTTTAAGGTACTCGGTTCTCAATGAATTCATGGTCCCCTCAATTACAGGATTATTTTACCCAGAAACCTGGGACTGTAGTTTCTGGGAAAAGTGCTACAGTTTCTCACCCTTCTCAGCCAACACAAATGATGATTTCAGAGGCTGTTGCACAATTTTGCCCTCCTCTGGAATTCCAACTTTTCAGTGAGGCACTTGCTCTGATATTCTGTTGGGTTTTCTGAATTTACCATGTTACCTTATCTGTGTTTGTATAGACTTAAAACACAGAAACAGCCAGTCAGTGAATGATTTCATTATATATTTGCTCAGTCTTAATATCCCTTCTAAGGAAGGTAAAACATCAAGAATGCAGCTGTTTAATAAGCTTGATGGGTCCAGAGAAATCTTTTTGCTGGAGAAAGGAAATCCAGTGTCCATTCTCTATTTAATGTTTTCCTGAATGAAGGAAAAAAATTTCTTTAAATGTATGAGACAAGGTCAGAATGTGGAATTTCATTTTCACTGTTCTCATTTTTCTTTCATTTTTAAAAAGATTTTCATTATATGCAATTAAAATAATAATAATAAAAAAATCTAGTCCTCCTGAAGAGAAAAATTATAAATCTTGTAAAAGAAGAGGCATTTTCCTCTTCATATCTCTTCCAGATTTCAAATAAGGGAGAAGTTACAGTTAGATAGTGGTAGTTTAGATAATAATAGTCTTTTTCCTTTTAGATCATTAATTAGACTTTCATTTATAATTGACTATTGTTCATGAAGCTGTGTGTTTAGGTTCCTATTTTGGTTAGGACATTAGAAATGGTCAAATGTGACAGACAAATCACAGAACAAGCCAGACATTGAAAAATTTCCTTGCACATGCAGGCTTCTTTCTGTGCATTTGTTTCTAATCAGTGCTACATTTCTCTTTCTCAGAGTATGACTCCTTTTATTTGTGGACATTTATCAAATTTAATTTCTGGCAGAACAAGTGCTGAGCAGGCAATACACATTTATGGGGCAGTGTTCTGAGAGGAGAGCTTGCTCCTAAAGGATTATGTCCATATTCAGCCTGTATTATATTTATCTGAGAATTGCCTTAGTCTCAGCTTTATATTACATGGGACTGTATATTGTGTGGAGGTATAGACATACATACACTGCAGTTCCACTGAATGCAGTTTGTGCATTCTAACTCCTTTATAGTGAAATGAATTCATATATTCTTCATTTATTTTGGGTGTCTGCATTAAGAAAAAATATTTTTGAGACAGCCTTAAAATTAAGCCATAAGCAAGCATAAAGCCCATATTACTCTGTGTGGGAGTTAATTCCTCCTCTTAGATGTTACTGTGATTTTACCACTTGCATTTTTCTTATTTTTTTTTACAGGATTCTATTCCATTTCTTCAGAATCTCTCTAAGCTTCAACACATTGAGCAGGGATTGTTCATGTTCTACATGTACTTAATGATACCAACACACTTAAATAACAAGGTTTAAATCTTTCAGAATGTGATCCTAATCAGTTCAGTTATATACAAAAGACACAGTGGGCCACTGAGTGATCATTCCAAACCACTGTCCTGTTCTGGGTTTTGTAACACTCCAAGTTTTCAGGGGAGGAACTGAATATTTTCCAACATGTTGGCTTTGTACTGGGAAGCCATCTGTTATCTCTGTGAAAAATATGCTCTAATTTGGTCAGCTGTAACTTACCTCAGTTCTTGTACACCCTGGTCATTTACAAGCACACATTTTAATCTGTTGGTATTTCATCATGGTCATTGTGGATCTAATAACCTGTGTTAATAAAGGACCACATAGCTGTTCATCAAGATGAAGACCATGTTATCTTCAAATTTCTGTAATACTAATGATTTTTAAAATGCCATGCCTTTTGAAAACAAGAGAAATCTCTTGTTGCATCAAACTGTTTCTTGGGCTTGGTATGAAACAAAGAAATAAAAGTCAGTTGCTTTGGAGTAAAGTGGATATATCTATTTCAGGTAATACACTTAGGCTCTATCACTTGTTTGAGTGACCTCACTTCACACAGTAAGTCACAGAGGCTGTAAGCCATGTGTCACAGGCTGAAATGCAGAAAACTATCAGGTAAAATGTGAAAGTATACCACAAATCAAAAGCCCTGGGTGTTGCTTGACTGTCTCCTGGTATTTGTGCACATCATGGTGCTTCTATTTGCATTCCATGCAGTGCTACACTTCTTAACTCTGTTCATAGTTCTTTCAGTGAAAAGAATCAATCTGATTTTTTACCTGTGTTTTGGGGCATCTGTTGCTATCAGGGGCTTTTCCCCCTCTGCACATTTTTTTAAGTCTACAACCCCAAATCTGGTGAAATATAAGTGGAGCCATCAGAACTTCACTGTCACTGTGGAGGCTGGGTAGACATTTTGAGAAATATTTATCAAATTTGTTAAGCCCCAAAGGCTAAAGTGTGAACATTATGGATCCTATCCACAACTGGATTCAGATTTTTACATGGAAATATTTATAGTTCTAAAGCAGTCTCAAAATTTTCCTAGCATGTCATCTAATTCTGGCACAACACAGTGTTCCAGGGTGAAAATAAATGTGCCCCACAGGACTGTGTGCCACTTGGTAGGTCACTATTTTCCATCATCATCCTTTTTTTTGTTCTAAATGTACTAAATCAGCAATTTTTAACCTTTTTTTATTGAGCTTTATAGCTGCTTTGGAACTCCCCAAATGAGCCTGGAGGGTTTCACCTACAACATTCTCAGTGGTGTTTGGGGTGTATTTCCTGTAAGTGTTCATGCTACGTACCAAAGGAGATATTTATTTCCCTCTTGCATCCCTGATGATGAGAATTATAACTTGGATTTCAGCCATCACTGAAATGTGTTGTGGTCAAGTGCAGCCCTGCTACAGCTGAGTGCCACCACTCTGAGACTTCATTCTCACTGCAGATAACATCTTCAGCAGGTGTTTGGGGGTTTTTCATTACTTATTTGTAATATCTGTTTTCATATCCTGTGTTTTAGAAACTGTCCAAGTCATTAAATCCAGACAAAAATCTTAGGATGAGGTGAAGTCTGAACATATCAAAAGATTTTCAGTCCTTTTATTGAACTTATACAATATTGTTTGACCATGGGAATAATTGCAGTGCACTAAGTATTTATTGAAAGACACCAAAATTTTTCTAACTTTTTTATTTGCTTTGTTTGTTAGAGGAGCTGAAACATCACAGATAATTTTTTAAGGACTGTATGAATTAACATTAACGACGTCTTCGTGTGAATTTCTCTTTTACACTATGAAAAAAATAGGTCTTTGCAGAAAAATAAGTTCACATCTGATTGGTGTTACTCTGTTAACCAAGGAGGCTTCAGGTGAACTTTCTTGTTCTTTTAGTGTTTCTTTATTTATAGAATCACGTGTATTCCTGGTGGGTAGTGGTTTTTTTGTTGTTTGGTTTTTTGTTGTTGTTGTTGTTTGGGGTTTTTTTTTTTTTTTGGTTTTGGGTTTTCTTTTTTTTTTTTTTTGGTTTTGGGTTTTCTTTTTTTTTTTTTTTGGTTTTGGGTTTTCTTTTTTTTTTTTTTTGGTTTTGGGTTTTCTTTTTTTTTTTTTTTGGGGGGTTTTATTGTTTGCTTGTTTGTTTGGGATCTTTTGGTTGGTTGGTTTTTGTGTCATGTATACATATCAGTAGTCTATAATGGAAGAAGAAAAACTGTTTTTTCTTTTAATTTCCCTGGAAATAGAGTAAATTTATTTGGTACTCTGTCTCACAGCAGTTAAACATTATTCTGAATCACATAATGTAGCAAATTTTATTTTATCTATGACTTCTGGTTATCTCTAATCAGTACCATTCCATCTAAGAAAGTGGCTGTCAGTTCTGTACTTAGATTGTTTATGTTCTCCAGTTCTTCATCCAAACCAGAACCTTGAAGTAAAATTGTCGTAATGTGACAGATCAAAACTCAGAGGTTTTAAAGATTTACTCTCTGGAAAGTTTATTTTTTTCATTATGATGTTTTAGACTGCATTAATTTAACAGAAAGTGAAAATAATTAGAAGAAAAAAACCCACAAACAACAAAAAACCCAGGAAAGACTGACAAAAGCAAACTGTGGTGGTATCATATCAATAATATCTCAGTATGTTTGATTAGAGATCAAGTTTATAGGTAAGCCCCAGTGAATCTTTCAGTGAGATTTTTTTCCACTTTTATACCAAATATATATAAAGGGTTGTAGATAACAGCTCAGTTGGAAAGCTAAAATGCTTTCAGCTCCTTTTGGAATTTGGCAAGGCTATCTCTCCTTCGTGCTGCAGGATCCTTTTGCTATTCCCATGGTTTCTTGTGGAGCTTGTTACAGCTTGGCTATATACCCACAAAATACCCCCAAAAGCCTCCAGCACAGCTCAGCTGTCACTGCCCCTGAGTGTCCCCTGGCACAGCAGGGCTGTCCTCTGCCCCCTACTCACAGCTCCCAAGGCCTGCACGAGGACAAAGGCTAATTTTTTTCCCTGGGTGGTTCACTTCCATGCTCTGCCAAGCACTTGTCTGTGTAAGGAAAAGAATATTCCACTCTTGTACTGCATGTGGAGGCGCCCCAGTTCTGAAACTTGCACAGATCCACTTGCACAAGAAACACACTCTACTCTTGTGGACACAAAAATGCTGCTAGCATGAAAAATCCTTGCTATTTTTCTAGTGAGAGAGATTTTTCTCTCTCACAGAAGCTGTTAGTAAGTTCTGTAAACTAGAACACCTGAGACCTTGCAAATCTTTGTTCACAGTTCAACAGAAAAATATTCCGATAATGGATGTTTTGGATTTTAACCTATGACCCCAAGGGTGTGTCTTTGACCAATGAGGCTATGAAGAAAAGGTCTATGATATAGTGGGAAATAATTAATAAAATCAGTTTTGTAGCATCATTTCTGCCTGCTGGTCTTCTCTCTCTCCTCCTCTCTGCCACTACCCCAAGGGCCTGCTGTCATATACCTGGTCCAGAGTTCATAATTTAATACCCAAATACTTCAGCTTCTAAAGCTTCCAGAATGAATGTGAGAAGTTTTGGATATTTCAATTAAGAAACCTTTTACTGAGTACTTTTGATTTTTCATCTTTGAAGCATGGAAAATACAAGCTCTGGAAAGTAGGAATGTCTGCAGACTGTGAACTTTAGAGGCATTTCTTTTATGAGTAATTTGGCTAGGAGCAACAGAAAAAAAATAGACATTAAAGTTCTATTACACAACTTGAGATTTATCATGTAGTTAGCTGAGGGACACTGCTACTGATGCTGACAAGAATAATCTTTGATGTATTTGCTGTACCCAAAAATTTGTGCAGTTGGTACAGTCAGTTCAGCTTGTCTGCTCAATCAGCTGAAGAAGATAATTCCAGAAAATCTCATCTTTGCCCAGAAAACTGTTTAGGGGGTCCTTGCTTATTTGTTTAGTTTATGTTTATTTTGGTTTGGTTTGGTTTTTTGTTAGTTTGGGGTTTTTTTCCTTTGTCAGCTTGCTTTTGTTTTTTTGCTTTGTTGCCTACTTTTGGTTGACTGTTTTTCCTTAAGGAAAAGTCAAAGCACAGGAATGTACAGGAATTCCTGAACTCATAGAAAGAAATGGACATTGCCATGATTTCTCCAGAAATGTTGCATGCATAAGGGTGACTTCTTAAAGCCAGGCAGAAGAGAGAGCAGAGTTTGGGGTGACACTGTCAGGGCGCCGCTGATCCCTTATTTCATTAGGTGTAGGTCTCACCTTCCAAAAAGCCTTATTCCCTCATTCCAGATCACACCAAGGATTAGATCAGCTGAAGATGATGGAAGAAGCTGCTGCCTTCCTACAATGGCCCAAATTTGTGGCACCATTGCTGCAGCAGCCAGGCCAGGCTGCCTCGCCCTTGCCTAACCCAGCGCTCTCTGTCACGTTTCCTCCCACAATAACAGCTTTAATTTTTGAAATTCCCATGGTTACTGGCAGGTTTTAGTTGGTTTCTTGAACAAAAGGAAACTTTTTCAGCTGCGGACATTCACCCACCGTGGTGGGGATGGGTGCTCAGAGCCCCCAGTTTACAGTCCACTGACCATGGAGCCATGGGGGCTGAAACAGAGGGTCAGGTCCAAAGCTAAAAAGTTGTCTTCACTAAAAATCAAAGCTTCAAAGTGGTCTTGGCTATCTAAAACACTTGAAGCTGCAAGGTGGTCTTGATTGTCTAAAAAATATACCTCCCTCTAGTCCTCTTCAGCGACCAATATCTGCATTGACCTAGGCCTTACTTGATATTTATTACTTCTCCTTTTTAGGGCAAAGAGCCTGAAAGAATTAATTCTGTGCCATGAGTGACTTGCAATACAACACTGGCAGTATTTGCTCTGTGCCTTGAGGTGAGAAAAAAGGAAAATTTGAGTAATTGACCATGCAAGCAGATTTTCTAGGGTGCTCTCAGAAGACAAGGTGAACTGCAAAGGGGCAAACCTTGGGTGGTCACCTCCTTCAAGCAGGCAGCTGCCCCTGAAGCCAGGCTTCACAAGAGGTTGTTTATTTAAAACACTGTCCAAAAATATATATGTGCATTGCAATTAAAAAAAAAAAAAAACAAGTTTGCACTTCAGAAGCATCCAAAGCCTGAGTAGAGACAGATGCAATGTTTACAGAAATAAACAAGTGGTGAAAACGTGTAAATAACTTTAATTTAAAGTGCAAAGTCAACACAGGAACAGATTTATAAAGAAATGAGCTGAATATACTGAGGCAGAAAATAAATGGAATGTTTTTAACCCTAGAGTAGTGAATTCAAGAACCAAACTTAATGATATTTAAGGTCTTTGACTCAAGATTCCCATTTTTAAATCCTACAACCTAAGTGTCACGAACACATATTCAAATATCAAAATATCATTTTTTTTCAGCTTAGGGTTTCATTTGAAATCTCAATCTGTCTCAGATGAATTTTGGCTATGAAGATGAAGTTGAGTGTTTTGAATGCACTTGTTAGAACTGTACTACTCAGCATAGGATAAAGAATGCTAAAAAAATCCTCCAGATTTGTTGGAACAGAGTCTGGAATATAAGAATATTTTTGAAGCTGAATGCTTTAATCATTAGTTTGTGAAGAACTTGCTCGCAGTTTTGTTCCTATTTTAGGTTTAGTGGAACTTGTGAATTTTAGAAGAAAACTACCTAATTTCTTTTAAAAATTTAATACAATTTCTATCTACTGTATAATAATCATCTGTACTGCATAATAATCAAAATCTTAATTTTCTTTTAAATGTAAGGTAGAATGTTAGTTTCTGTCTATGCAGCAAAAATGTTTATAAAATGCTGTGTTAGTAGACATTTTTATACACTAATTTCACTCAAAATTAAAAAGGGTCTTGAAGTATAGGAGACTAAAAATCTCATTTATCATTTACCTTCAGCCCTGTGGTCGTATCTGACACTCCATAAACATGAAATATAGTGGATAGATCTGTGTGAGTTGCAGAAGTTTTCTTCTTGTTTCTAAAGTTTATGTGATAGAACATCGGATATGCCTGACCCAGGGTGATCTAGTTAAAAAAAAAATAAGAAAACCAAACTAAATTTTTGTACAGGGTCTTCACACACACATGCAAAAAGAGGAAAATTGATAATGACTGAGGAATGAGAGAGAAAAAATACTTAAACTCTGGTTTTCTGTCTAGAATTTAATCCCTACAGTGGAAGCATAAGTTCTGTGACCTCTGGACCATGCTGAATAATACAGGGGGGTTTTTTGATGAGGTAGCACTGCCTTCCTTTCACAGAGCAGCCTCACCAGGACTGCAGCTTTGCTTGCCTTTCACATCTGTTACCTCCTGCAGCTGTGGAACAGAGCATATGTAGGTGAAGTTGTTTTCAAGCTGCATAAAATATTGTCTCTCTGATGTGCAGTAATTTGCTTTTATTTTTATACTGCCTTAAGTTGCAGACTTTGCTAGGTGGGGAAAAAAAAAGAAAAAAGGTCTAAAAATACTCAGAATTTTCAGTGAAACTATAAAAAGAATGACATCAATGCAAGCAATTACTGAGCATGAAGTACATTGCTTATCTTACTCTGTCAGAAATCAGGTGCCGAGAAAATTTGCCCATTCCATACATTTGGTGTTGAAAAAAGTAGTCTGATCATAAAAACACTACGGGTCTCCAGTGACACTAAAGCTTAATGTTGCAAAATATGGTTCTGTGGAAACACGTTGAAGCCATTGTCTGGTTTTATTTGTCCCTTCCTTCGCTTCCTTCCCCCAGCAGGAGCTGATTTTCCTTTAGCAAGATCAAGTTGGAATGCAAATGTTTATTAAGTACATATTCCAGCCCTGCAGTCAGAGGGGAGCTGCTGCAGCCTGGTTGCTGTGGGTGTCTTTGTATCAGAAACTGCTTTTGCCAAGGGCTGCCTGTAATGAAGGAGCCAATGACCTGTAAATTATAACTAAAATGCTCAAGTTGGTCTTGCAGATGAATGCTTTTGATGATGGCCTACAGTATCCAAAGTTCAATTTCTATTTAAAGCAAAGAGCTTTAAGGTTCTTTGTATGTGTGGGGGGGTTTTGAGGGTTTTTTTCTCTTTCTTTTTTTTAAGGTTTGATGTTAAAGTGCATTAAACAAATCTTTCTGATTTAAAAATTTATTGAGAACTTTTGTACAAGGAACTATACATATACACAGACTATTTGCTGTATCAGAAACAGTAACCATGCAAAAGAAGGAAAATCAAGCATAGAGCTAAAATATAATTTGAATCAATGAAACAAAAGAAATGATCTTAAAATATTTGGTGACATTGCACAACCAATGTCCTGTTCATATTAAATCTCATGATCTTTGCAGGGGAATCCTAATTTTTAGAAAGTAAATGCAAAGTCATAACAACTTGTGCTTTTGTTCTGTTTTCCAATTTAATTGAGAAGTCATGAGCATCAGTGGAAAACACCTGAGAAGAACACAAGCAGCTACAGGTAAGTCTGCACCTTTTTTTTCTCCCTCCAATGTAAAAAACAATCAGCACATGTGCAGTAGGATATCCAGGAGGTTAAATGGGGTTAATAAACACTCCATCATAAAAGAGGGAGAAAGAAAGGAAGGTGACAGGAGCAGAGAAACTTACAGAACCAGAAGAAATTACTCTGGAAAGTCCAAGTCAAAGATCAAAAAATGTCTGGACACAGAGTGCCATGGTCTGGTTGAGAAGGTGGTGATGAGTCAAACGTTGAGCTTCATTTCTGAGGTCTTTTCCAACCTAAATGCTTCTGTGATTCTGTGAAGCTGCCTCTGAGATCAAACACAATGAATGTTTGAGAGATGCTCTGGATGTGGCTGGAAAGCACAGCAGGAGAAATCAGAGGCAATATCAGGCAAAATTATATTTTACACGTTGTGTCCTTTTCAAAACTTTTTATTTTAAAGTTATTTCAGCAGACAAAATTTGAATCATGTTACATACTAAATGTATAAAGATGGACAGGAAAAGTCACAGGAAAGTCACTGAAAATGTTTTTAAGATTCTTTTCATAACATCAATAAGGATGCCAAATATGGTGAGCAAAAGTCTAATTTATCATTATACATTAGGCAAAATATTAACAATCTTCAGCAAGTATGCTTTCAGAATTTTCATATAATAACAGAACGTTTTTTCTCTCAATTGGTCTTAAAAAAAAAAATAAAAAATTTGAAAGTATAGGACAAACCAAAGGTGACAGACTGAGAATTTCCTGGAATTAGAAAAAATAATCTGATTTTCAAATTTAAAGGCAGAAAAACCTCACTGTAATAGGTCCAATTCTATTTGTTTAGACAGGTTAAACAAGACCTTAAGTTACATTTGTGCATATATTTAAGACCACATACTTCGTCTGAGCAAAAGAAATTCTCAGTCATCCAGATTCTGATTGATGGCAAAGTCTCTTTTTCCATGAAAAGTGTCTTTTGTCAAGGCCAAAGAGAATTTTTTTATGCAGTAATTTTATATCCTTTAAACATTATTTATTCTAATGAAGGAGTTTGGAGGGAAATTACATATTTTTATAATTGCAGCTCGTTTTATTGTTCCAGTTTGGGTGTGATTAAACAACAACGAAAGCTACAATTAAGAAATCATGAGAGAAATTTGAAGTGTTCCTCAAACACAGACAAGTCCCTATAAAACTAGTCCTATGTATTGAAGGAAAACTCTCTTAGGAGAAAATGAAGGAAATTTGTATCTCATGAATCTGGACCAAAGGAATCCCTAATTTCTGTGATTTTATAGTTCTGTCTGTTATACTGGACTCATAAAGATTTACTACAGTCAAACAGGGTGAAGCACAAACAGTGAGTGGCCTTTCATAAACTCCACAAAGAGATGTGGATCCAAAGTTGTCCCCCAAAGACGATGAATCTGGAAAAAATCAGGAGGTGTTTTCTTTGCTGCTCGTTCTGCTTCAAGACACCCTCTCAGCCCTTTGTGATGGGAAGGTTTTCTGACATCAGGCATATCTAGAAACTGCACTGTAGAGGATACAACAGCTCTCTCTTTCCTCTTCATCCAAGATGATTTTTTGTCATGGTTTTGCTCCTTCGTTCTTTGTTTTCTCACACTCCATCGTATCCTAGCAAAAATTGTATTCTCTCTCATGTCTGTCTTTCAATTGGCATATTTATTCCTTCTTTTCTTTTCTTTTCTTTTCTTTTCTTTTCTTTTCTTTTCTTTTCTTTTCTTTTCTTTTCTTTTCTTTTCTTTTCTTTT
>VYXG01005361.1:223917-237581 GCA_013397235.1 Lanius ludovicianus | reverse complement strand
CCTTTCCTTTCCTTTCCTTTCCTTTCCTTTCCTTTCCTTTCCTTTCCTTTCCTTTCCTTTCCTTTCCTTTCCTTTCCTTTCCTTTCCTTTCCTTTTTTTCTTTTTCCTTTTTTTTTCATTATGTGTATTTCATGTGGTGCAGTATATATTTTAGATCAACAGTCAGAGTAATAATGCAGTTTTTTCCCTCTGTGTAATTTTTGAACTACTGAGGTAAAGAACAGACAAATTTGCCTGGTCTGATACAAAATATGTGTGATTTGAGGTTTAGAGGAAAATCTTTTACAGCCACTTAGTTCTTCTTCACTCAATTAATGAGCACTGACAGGTTAGAATCTAAGTTTCCCAAAAAAAAGTGCCTGGAAATATAAAAATGTCTAAAAGTGGCCAGGAGGCCACTCACCATTACTTGAGTTATTTCATTTTAGCATTTTGTGGGCCATAGACAGAAACATTCCAGTGATCCTACACAGGTAACAAATTTTGTGTCAGTTCTGGGACTCCACTGTGCAGTTTCAGCAGCAGCCAACAACTGAATGTGGTCAAACAGTAGCTAGGAAGCAGAGAGGGAGGAATTAAAGAGATTGTCTCTATTAGAATACCCTTCAAAATAACCCCAAACTGGGCCAGGAGTTCAGTGGAGAAACTTGCACCACAAACTGGACTCACCCAGTGATGTGCTGAGGAGCTGTTCCAGTTGCCACCAACACCTCCAGGTGTTATAAATTACAGTAGACAAGAATATGTGTGGTTTTGGTGCTTTTTTATTTTCTTTTTTAATAAATTTGGGGATAATAATTTAAAAAAAATATATTATGTTACATTTCACACAGATTTCTGCTCAAATAAAATTATCTTCTACCTCAACAATTACTCTTGGCTGATGTCATAGGAGAACTATTAGAACTCATTTCATGCTGCATCTGCTATGAAATGCCACTTTATAAGACAAGAGGTTTCCAAAGCTAGATAGTACTAGACTAATGTGATATTCTTTTCCTAGGCACAGTGCTGTAGATCTAATCTTTGTGAACTTTGATTAAAAGTGTAATATTCACTGTGCAGGAATAACATCAATATAAATACTAGGGAAATCTGCATGATTCAAAATTGAGGTTTCACTATCCTGAATGAACAAAAATACCTCTGAGCTCGAAAAAGTTAATAAAATTAAGGATGGAAACTGATATCAATGCTGTAGAAGAAAAAAAAAATGAGGTGAGTTTTCTTCAATATTTTAATAAGGAAGCCAATGAGTCACTGTTGCCTAAGTTGTGTGAGGTCTCATGACATGAGATTTCTTTTTTACTGACTGTTAAAAATGGAGTTTATACTGAACAAACATTGATTTCAAACAACTGTTCACAAAAGTTTTCAGTGAACTCTACTGAAGATGTCCAGTTATGTATGAAAACTCCTCTGCACTGAACAAATCCATGTATTTCAGGTGGGCGGGTTGTTTATTTGTTGTTTTTCTCCTTCTGGGACTTTCCAGAAGAACTAGGCTATATTTTTGGCCCAGAAAAGCACATAAGTGAACAGATGAAGTGTTGTCCCAGGTAGTTTTGTTGAGTTTACCATGTGGATTGCAAAAATCTTCCATGACCCATATTTCCTTGGATGCAGTCAGCATCCTCCTGTAGCCTCACAATTCTCAATTCTGTGTTTGACACAGCTGATGGCCTGGCAGACATAGTCATGTTTAATTGACAAGATTTAATCACACAGACAATTGGGTTTAATAGTTTAATATAAATTATTCCAAGATGCAGGAAATGCTCCAAGGTTACAGCAGAAATAACAACTTTTCCCACCAACAGGGGAACTTTTCATGTGTTAACAATAAGACTCAAAGGTTGTGACAATATATTTTTGTTGTATTTCTTAAAAAAGCTAGAATATAGATAATACCATAAAATTTTCTCCTCCTCATCTGTGACAAGGAATTTGTAGAAGACTGGTTATTTATTTCTACCCTTAATTCAGGTAGAAGACTCTGTTTTTCCCAGTTTCCTAAAAAAATTTTTCTGAGGTTTAGGCAGAAACCTCTTCCTTTTATGGATACAACACCCTTAATTTTATTTCTGAAGATTTGCCTTTATAAGTCAGAGGGAAAAATTAAGAAATCAATAAAACTAGATCTTAATAAATCTACCTGTTCAAAACAATGGTTTTGGACAGGAATACAATATGGACCAATTACACCTATAGTATGCAAGGTGTTACTCATAATTAATAATGAACTTACAGAAATAATGGTATGGCTGTGGCAGAATCATTTGAGTTATTTATTGGAATAAAATCTTCAGGTAGTAATATAAGCCAAGGTTAATTTGTAATAACTCTATCAAGATGGTAGCAGAATAATGGACTAATGCTCATAAAGATTTGATGTAAATTTAGATGTACAATTAGGGCAGTCTGTAAGAATTGTATGCCTGAAAATTTAATCAGGTACAGTCCAAGTGATCCTTAAAAAGGAACAGGCAAAGAATATGTATTAATTTATGTGAAAGTTTAAAAATAATTAAAAACGTGCCAGCTCTCTGCCAAGAAGTTATCAAACAGTTCCTTGGACAAAATATATAAAGTTGTGACTAAAAAAATATGACAAATCTAACAAACAAAACTTTATTACACTTCTGTGCTTTATGATGGGATGGGATGCAAT
The DNA here is from genome assembly GCA_013397235.1 of Lanius ludovicianus. Lineage (NCBI taxonomy): Eukaryota > Metazoa > Chordata > Aves > Passeriformes > Laniidae > Lanius > Lanius ludovicianus. The sequence continues at coordinate 234,910 of VYXG01005361.1, read as the reverse complement.
GACCTCCACATCACAGAGGAAAGGTTATTTTGGTTTTCTTCCTAATAATTAAAAAAAAAAAAAAATAGAAACCAAACCAAACCAACAAAAAAACAAACCAGAAAAAAAAGACTTTAGATTCAATTACTCCAGGATTGTTTCCTTCTCCTGTTTGCAGAAATTATCTTCCTGGCTGATGGACTGTTGTCTTTTAGGTCTTTCAGTGTCCTGACAGATACACCGAGAAATTATCCAAACAAAAATAACATCAACAACGTTTTGATAGTTGTCAAAAGATCTATGATTCACCCAAATCACTCAGATCACTTTAAATCTTGCATTTAGGAAGTTTAACAGTTAAACAAACACTATTCCTTGAAGGAAAAAGTACCCATTTTATCACGAATTAATTTTTGGGGTTTGGTTTTGGGTTTTTGGGGGGATTTTTGTTTGTATGCTTGGGGTTTTGGCAATTGGGATTAAGGGGGTTTTGTTGGTTTTATGGGTTGTTTTGTTTGTTATGCTTCTAAAAATAAACACCAAAGTCACACCAGGACAGAGAGGTTCATAAAGGAGAGATTATGAAAAAGTGCTACCATTAGTGTCAGTATGTGATTGGAGAAATGGAAGCCATTGTTTGAGCCAAAATGACAACCAATAATTTTCAAAATAAATAATATTTATTTATTTATTTATTTGTTTGTTTATTTATTTATTTATTTATTTATCTCTCTGTTAATATTTCTGCTGGGTCTGCCTTTCAAATTGTAAGGCAAATGAACATTTTGCATGAAAACAGCCTTCTTCAGCCAAAAAAAAATTCAGGACACCAATTTTAAAAAACAGATTTTCACGGGTTTTCTGGGCCTTCTTTATGTCATCAGTCTCTTTTCTGATTATGAGGAATATTTGAACATCACACTGGAAATTATCTAGAGTTTTGACACAGTTTGTTCTTCTGAGGCTTTTATTCTCAGGGGTCTGTATGGAGCTTACACCCCCACTAGGCAGTGGTCCTGAAGTGCAATTTTAGTTTAATTTTCTTCCTTGATTCCTTTCTTCTCCTGAGCAACTAACTGAAATAAACTGTGATCTCTCAGGTGAACAAGGAGGTACAGAATGTGCTTGGAGATTGTTTGTTTGTTTGTTCATTTTGTTTTTTCCCAAGTCCAGCTGAAAACAAAATGACACCCCTTGCACACATTTGGTGCTTCCAAACCAGCCAGAAACTACTTTATTTGACCTACTGGTTGTACACTGATATTTTCCTGAGATGGTGGACCTCTGTTTGCCACAACCAATCAGGTTCTGTTCTGTGCTACAGAATATTTTTACAGACCTCTCTTTTCTGGTTTCTCATTAGATTTCCTGTTATGCCACTCAGTTTGAGGTGGTGCTAAGTACTTTCACCTTGTTTTCATCTTATTTTGCTTTTTATGCAAGAGGAGCTGGAAGAGAAGAGGTTTATAATGCTGTTTTTAGAGAATATCCCCATATGAATCACTCTGCTGAGCTGCCATTAGAAAAAAAAACATCAGGAGTGGTAGAGGTAACCTCAATATCACTTTTTTAATTTTTTTTTTTATCATATCCATTTGTAAAGATGAGTTAAAAAAAAGAACGTGGTTGCCTCTTCTTTCAAGCAGGTGAAAATAACTTTGAAGGGTCCACCTGAAATTACAAGAGAGAACCAGATAAACAATTCAGTAATCAATTGATTTGATTTATGATATAGGTGACTCATTATCAGCAAAGGGGGCAAAATGGGACACAATTTTTCAATTGGACTTCTGGTTTTTGACACAATTAATAAACAACATAAGGAACTTTGTGGGACAAATGACAGTCAAAAAAAGTGTTTGGTGAAAGGATTTTGCCAAATTAATTGAGGATTTGCAATGAAGTTTTTGGTGATGGTAAAATTATGTGCGAGAGACAAATTTCCTAGAAGTGCCAAAATTTATACTTCCCCAAGTGCTAAAATATTTTTTTTTAAATTCTCTATTATTACCTAAAATTTACATAAAAATTTGTCTAGGGTAGGTATCAACATTTAACTTCAAGTGGCAAATTATGTCCAATGAGCTTTGTTGAATGCAAAAGGGTTTAAAACAACGGGATAGTAAATTTTTTATGCATTTTTTACAAAAAGGTCTGGAAAAAAAAACATAAGACCATGATGCCCTTTCTAAGTATAAAAATATCATATGTCAAGAAGTTGAAGATATGTGACATAGACTGGAAATAAATGATGTATTTTATGCATTTTAACACCAAAATCTACCATTTTAACAGAACACTTAATCTTTAGAGAATTCTTGATTGCAAAATATTTTTGGATCCATACTGAAACTATCTTTTCTTTCTAAAGCAAATGCTTTTTTTTCAATTCAGGAAATACAAAAGGCTGATTGTATACAAGAGTTAATTTTGATGTCTTGTAGTTGTTAGATCCATGAACCACAGTGAAATGTTTCAGTTGAAGAACTTCTCAATTACTGAAAGTGCATTTAGTTTTTGTTGTACAGTTTTATTTGCTTTAATGTCAGGTTTCAGATCAATAATTTCTTAGGGATTTGGGACATATAGGGAAGAAATTTCTTATGTTTAGATGAACTTCATTTCTTACATCAGAACCATGGTAAAACCCTTTACCAGAAAGGGTAAAAAAAAATTAAAATAATTGATTTCTTGTTGCAATTAGAGTGAGCTCCTGTCATCACAATATTGAAAGTTCCCCCAAAACATCTTGATGTTAAAAGCACTTTCATCATAGCTTTCATTATTGTTCCCTAGAGGAATAAATATTCAATAAACTGCACCCAGATTATTAACAAGAATTTCAGCAAAACAGTTTGCTAACACAACCTGGAAAATCACACAAATGTCATGCAAAAGAAGGGAAGCAAACCCAGGGCCCTGTCACAGACAGTGAATTTTTACTTAGCTCCCAAAGATAATCTTCTATTTCAGAGGTTTATCACAATAGTTTGAAAAAAAAAAAGTCAACTCTGTGTTTTGTTAGCGTTGCCAAATTGTATTTCTAACAGAAAGACTTGAAAGTACAGCTTGGGTCTAGAATAATCCCACCAAAAGAAAAATCAAAAGTATTAACTACAGTGCTCATAAATTCCCATACTCCTGAAAAACAAACCTGTATAGCCAGAGGAAACTACACTGTATTTACCATTAATTCTGAATGAAATGTGAATCTGAGAATATATTAGACTAGTTTAACATGATGAAAATGAGCTCCAGAACACAGATAATTCCCCAGTCTGGCATATATAATACTTCAAAGCACTGTCTCTGGTAGGGAATTATGCTAACTATGATGAAGACACAATAAGAAATTATTTGTTATTCTAGGGGCTTTTTCCCCCCATTTCTTCACATTTTATGTGTTGCCAAAACTGGAATTAAGAGTTCTGAAGCCAAATCAGATTTCTCTGTTTCTGATCCAAGTTTCAACTTCTTTATTAAATCAAAACAAACAATTCCCTCAGTAAAATAATTTTCAGTTTCAAAGAAAGAAACAAAGACATCATTTTAAGAAATGGACTGTAAATTCTTTAAAGAAATTATTTGCTAGGATAATAGATTTAATTTTGCATGGCCAACAATTGTAGATCTTGTGAAGAGAAAGGGAAATGACACAACAATAAAACATTTCCAGAGTAGAATGCAACACTGTATGAAGAAATTAATAGATCTCATTTTTTTAGCATAAAATTAAACTGCTAATATTACAAAATGTTGTTGTGATCAGTAAAAAGACTGCTTTTCTTTTGTTTTTCAGGGTAACATAACAGATCAGAATTAACTACCACTTTTTCACTGAACACAGTGTCTGTTCATAGTATTTTGCACTACTGCAATCACTGATACAATTCTCGTCCCTGAAAGTGAGAGCAAAATTGAGCAGAGTCAAGACCTCTCAGAACTGATTTGGGAAATGACTGGATTTATCTTCAGTGGCTGGAGAGCACCAGTCCCACCCTGTGCCCCCAGCACATCACACGTGGTGCAGCTTTTCCACCACAACATCCTCAGTAATTTGCTGTCCAGATATACAAATGAACTCTCAAATGGACACACAGAAGGAAAAATATGGGGTTTTAAAAGTCCAATCCTTCAGAAGGAAACTCACAAAAAGCAAAAAATAAAAGGTGTTGATGTGTGTCCACTTTAGTGTGAAATTATCAAAGGATTTCATCAAATATGTATAATCCTATACATTTTCTTTTACAGTTTTTCTCTTCAAAATAATTAGATATTTCAATTTTCCTGGTGTTTTTTGCCTTGAAATGATGAATTCATCAGATATTGTGTTTAGATGGTGCTTTCACTTTGAGTTATGTTTCAAAAATTAAAATATTGAAAAAATAACTTTTTAAAAATTAAAATTTCAAATATATTAAATACCAGTTTTTTTAGAAGAGTTGAAACTAAAGAAATGAGACTAATTTTGAATCTTATGTATTTATGTAACAGTTTTAAGGATGCATTCAGCCATCATGATATTATATTTTAACAGGATTATTTCACAAAGTGGTTAGTCATTTTTCTTATATTAACAGGAAATCCCTTAAGGAATGAACACGTTCTTCCTTTACATTTCCATTCCCTTTTTGCCACTGAGAACTAAATATTTTCTTACTTCTAACTCCAGTTTTATTAATGATTTACGTGTTACCCACTTTGGATACTACTACTACTATTAATAATAATAATAACAACAGCAATAACAATAATAACAACAACAATACTACTAATAAATAATAATAATAAATGGTAGTAATAACAATAATAATAATAAAAAATAGTAATAACAATGATGATAATAATAATAACAACAAGAAGAATGAAAATTTATTAAATTTTTAACGTTACATATTTAAAATATTATATATTTAAAATACTACATATTTAAAATATTAAATATTATAATATTAAATTGACTTTAATACAACTTTTATAAACAATTAGAAGAGTCTTTTCAGTACTATTTAGGGCTTTATTCCTGTACTGAGGATTTAGCACATTTATTGCTGCCTTCGTGTTTTTCATGCATGTGGAAACTGAACTTGATGTTGTTGTGGATTCAGGCACCTGCTTTCTTGCACAGATCACGTTTCTAAAATTTCACATTTTATGTAAATAATATTCTATTTGATGCCAGGTCACATCAAGAGCTCTGAGAATGATTAATTCTCTCTCAAGCTTAGGAAACACGAGAATTGTTCTCACATCTCTGCACACAGCTTGGCAGCCCTGGTCACAGTTCAGGTTTATCTGAGAGGCAGCTCTCACAGAACACAGAATATCAAACACAGAGGCGAGTTTATGGCTTGTCTGTCGTGATGTTCCATTCAGGTGGTACAATGAAATGGGTGATATAATCACAGTAATAGTGTGGACCTTAAATCCCCTTATTAATCCTAAAGGCCTTGACCTACACAGGTTTAAAGAGCTGCAGTCTATGCAAAGTCCTCTACACTCCTGGAATGAGAAAGAAGCAGAGAAGTCCTACAAAGATCCCAGCTCATGCAATAAAAATAGAAAAAAAAAATGCAGGAAGGATTACATATATTAAATTCTGATTGACTCTGAAGGGGTAAACCTAATCCATATTTCTTCTAGAAGTAAGAAAGAAGCATAATGAGCCTCTCAGGTAGGAACTCTGCCAGAACAACTAAGAAATAAGATCTTGTTTTATGTCTGCAACAAGCGTGAGAAGGAGGAAAAATAAGGCACAATTTGCCACCAAATGCAGCCATTTGACTGCAGTATCAGCCTCTGTATTTAATGCAGCCTGCTCACTTTAATTGTTCCCCCTGTGGAAAACTGCAGCCCTGTGGAAAGGTACAGGCACACTTTACACCAAAACTGGCCTTTTGCAGCACTTCTGAGAGAAGGTGTGGCTATTCAGATCTTGAGGGAGGAGCTACACTTTCTGTAAATAATAATAAATAGTAATAACCATGGTTAGTAAAACATTGCACTACTCCCTGGGCTTTAAGCTACAGAATATAAAACCACCATTCTTTTAATGTTAGGACACACACTTTAGGAAATAGTAATCCTTTTCTGAAGTTATTGATGTGAAAGGATCAAAGTGGAGATAAAGAAAAGGACTCTGTTGCATCCCAGGTGTGCATTTTGCCCTGTGATGAACCCAACCTGCCAGGCCAGCTCTTCCATTTCATTTTTTGTCTCCTTCAGGTTATGCTTTCCCAGGGGATCTCCCCAGCTGAGAGCACACCCATGGCAAATGCCTTGGTATTGGTTTGAAAATCATGTTTCAGGGCCAGGACTTTTAGGACCAAAGTCTTGAAAGAGCTTCTGCAAGAAAAAAAATCTGTAAGACTGAGTGCTTCTGAAGATCCACGTGTTTTCATGGCATTGGTGTGCTGGTGTGAGCAAATAAAATCTCTCAGTGCACAAAAATGTCATTATTTCTTCCCTGCCTTCATACTCATTGAGGCTGTAGAAGAATTAAATTAGTATAGGCCATGCAAAGAACAAACAGAAAGAAAAAATATAATTTTTTCTTAGAAAAGAATGTATAAAATGTGATTCTAAAAGTCTTGTCTAATAATGCTTCACAAGCTCATGAAAAACATTAGGAAAAATATATACCTTCAGTCTTTTTGTCATTTTGGAAAGTCAGAAGAGCACATTCTCACAAACATATATATATATGTGTGTGTGTGTGTGTATGTATGTGTATATAGGTGTGTGTTTAAAAATAAATATAAATCCATTGACGTCAAATCCCCGACTATTCCAGACTAATTGGCAAAGCTCATTGAAAAGTAGCCTGAAATGTATTTAAAATGTCCTTATACACAGGATGGTTATTTAGCATTTAAATAAATTTACACAGATGGGATTTAACAGTAGTGTTCTTCTGCACTCTTGTATTTAAATTATTCTTTTGGCTGCTTTTCAGAAATAGTCAAGAAAGTCTACATTGCTGTTGAAATGACTTAAGGATCTGAAATTGAGATTGGAGGTATTTGGAAGCTATAATAACTTGCAAACATACACTAGCTATTGTGAAATAAGTTTAGCAACGTGGATTTCAGAGGTGACAAGCAGAGATTATATTGTTATTATATTGTCAAAGGCAAAATATATGCCATATTCTCCCCTATTTTCCTATTTCTGCTTTTCATATTTGGGTTGATTTCCTCATAATTTTGAATCGCTGTCTGTTTATCAGCATCTCCCCTTCAATAATAACTTTTGATTCTTCCCAATTTCACAGATAATAGAGGTCTTACATGTTATATATTTTTTATTATTTACAGAAATAGGAAGGAGATGAGAGAAGATGGGCTGCAAATACCTCGGACGTGAAGAAAGCTGACTTCTTGTGCTGCTGGAAATGAGAGCAATGGAGATTTTATAATTGCAGAGCCCAAGAGCAGAACATCAGCAGCTCCTTGCAACTGCTTGGACATTAAAATCAATCACCAGCAGTAGCTCTGTCCTTAGGAAAGGAGGGTTCATCGTACCCAGCTCTTGGAGAACATTAGTTCTCTCTAAGTGGGATTTACTGGCTTTACCTGTACCAATAAATAACATTGGCCAAGGCTTTTTCTCTGTCCAAAATGGACAAGTTGCACAAGTTTCATTCATGCAATAAAAATTTCTTTCCTCACAAAATGAGACTCCCTTCTCTTGGTGCCCTGGATTTTCTTGGGAGAGTTCTGGCTGTGACAGACAAAAACTGCCTCCACCTCAATAGTTAAGAAACACAAGTGCCTGGCAGCAGCTGAGCTGTGTCCTTGTCCTTTTCTGTGTGCTGGTGCATAGATTATACCATTGGATCATCCCAAATTTAGTTATCTAGGCATAAATCTCACCTGCATCATTTCTATCTCTATATTATTAATTACTTGAAGTAAACTCATTGCCTCTCTGTCTGCAGTGTTACAGGGAGGCTAGGAGAACCTAGCCCTGCTGACTTACCCTTTCAGCTTCTTAAAGTCAGTGGCATCTTCCATCCCTATTTTTCTGCTGCTCCCTCTTTAGCTTTCTGGAAAGTTCTTGGAGTTCAGAGCCAGCTTCTTTCTTCCAAAACTTTTCACCCCCCTCATGAATTATAGAATTGCTCTGATTTTCTTCTTTCAAATGAGATCCACCCAAGCAAACCTGTTTAGATACAACTTCACCTTTCTCCCCCATTCCTCCTTTAGGCACTCCTTATCTCAAACCTACTGGGAGGCTGTGATCAATGGCATCAATTTCCCTGATGGATGGGTAGGTTGCCACAAATACTTTCATTTCTTTAGCTTGATTTGGAAAAGTTGCTCCTTTATTTGCTTGTTTGTTTAATTCCACAGCCAGCAAGAAGCTGAACTCAGGTGTTTTCACCTGTCTTTAGGTGTCACGTTGTCCTGCAGCATTTCCATGTCTGAGCTCAGTTGTCCAGATTTAAGGGCTTGCAGGTCTTGCCAGGAAAGGCCCCAAGAAGAGCCTCTAAGCTCACTTTAAAAGTTATTTCTCACTTGAGGGCATGCAATGGGTTCATAATTGCACACTGATGAACTCTGCACTGAATTCCCTGGATTGCAGCAATTATTTTGTACCAGTGGGAGACCTGACATTTCCAGAGGTGAACTCACATGCACTGTTCTCTGTCCAGCTCTGATCTTGAGCTGGTCCATGTGTGGAAGCACACTCTGGAATCCTCTTCCTCTGAAAGCCAAGGGACTACTCTGCCATTAGAAACANAAAAGGGGGAAAAAACCAAAAAAAGCCTGTGGTTTCCATTAAAATTTAAAATATTTTGTCAATTGCTTGCGTACATTTATGTAAATAAATTGTTTCACTAAAAACAATTAGTGGGTGAGTAAAAAGCAAGTTTTTGTGTGTTTATTTGCTTGCATCCCTCAGAAATTGAGAAATAGGCTCCCCACTTCTTGCCAGAATTTCTGACACATATAGCCTATTTCAAAGAATACACATATTTCAAAATAGGCCATAATATACATGTAAGTTATGTATAGTCACAGCTGATATAATGGGATTATATATATGATTACTGGTGCAGAGGAATGTTTCTGCTGTGCCATGCACTGATGATAAAGTAAGAGGGATTCAGATTACTCAATTTTTCTTTTAAGCAGCACCTTTCCTGAGCCACAAATACATGGTTTAGTAGTAATTGATTTTCTCTGGTAGGGTGCATGGATTACATGCTAGCAATAGAAAAGTAGTGTTAAACTGTCAGTTATGCTAAATATCAGTTTTCATTGTCACAGTGGTTTTGGGCTTCTTGCTAAGATTATTTTCATCAATAAATACATAATTTTGTTTTGATCTATATTCATTAGCCTTCTTTTGCTTCATCTTTGTTTAACTTCCCATACACTAGCAATCTGACTTCAGCTCTGTTTACTTTTATTTTTACCACACTTTATATAATGTTTTAGTGGGCACTTTTTTATACAGCAGATGCTTTTCTTGCTGTGTGTTGATTAATCATGTTTCATACCATTAGCTCCCCCACAGCATTTCACACTTTGTGCTCAATAGATAAAGTACATCATAAACTGCATTATCAGTGCTCAGATAAACATGCCTGTCTTTTACTAGCTATATTATTAACACCCAGTCTCCATTTCTGCACTTATAGCTGCCATTATGAGTGTGTTTGCTGTTTTCATAGTGGTACTTTCCTTGTTGATTTGGTAGCAGTTTACTTCAATATGTTCAGATTACCCCAGAAGTTAGTAATTTAGCACTCTTTATCTAATTACTTCAGATTGTTAATGAATTATATCATTTGTAAACATACAGCTTCAGTGATCCCTAAACATGGGCACTTAGTGTGGGATTTTTATCATTTAATATCTGTGTCCTTTAATAATTTTCCTTTTACTTCAGTCTTTAATGTCAGATTTCCTAGTTTCACTCCACTGGCTTTTCTTTCGAAATGCTGGCTATGCCAAAGAATCATCAAATGTGATAGTTAAGGCTATCTTGATTTTTGTTTTGTCTATTAAATAAGTAAATTAATTTATTTAATTTTTTTAGATTCTTGATAAAAAATCTAGTGACCTTGAGATACTTAATGCAAAATATACTGGGGGATTTGTATTTCTACTGTTGCTTATTCTTATCTGCTCTTTTTCATTAGAAAATTTAGAAGATTTCTTGTTATATGAAGCTAATATTTCTTTATGGTTTATCCACTGGTGATTCTCTGTGACTTTCAAATCTGCAGTCTCATTTCTTGCACTCTCTGGGTTCTGATCCACCCAGCAAAGGAAACGTTTTCAAGGCTTTCAGTAGAGCTGGGCTTGGAAACTCCCCATGGACTTCTCTTGGTTGTGCATGCAGTTCTAAAGCATGAGAAGTCTCATTTCTGCATTCAAAAGGGAAGGGGAGGCACCTGTTTCTTTGTGCTTCATGGTTTTTTTCCAATGAGAATGACTTTACACTTGTTTTACTGGAATAGTAATGTGTCATTTTTGATTGGGGTACATTTTGTTTATCGTGGAGCTTTTTCCTCCATCCTTTGACATGATAGAATGAAGCACAATCCAATGGTTGCCAAGGGGGGCCAGCCTTTGGGATGCAAAAGTCCCAAACTCAGGGCTCTGAGTGTCTGTGTGTCAGAGACCGAAAATAGTTCATGCCTCAAACATTGATAAAAAGTTTTGCTCCTTTGAAAGAAGCTACAACCTAAGAAGGCTCCCTGAAGACTGTGGCTTTGGACTGAAAGTCAAACTGCTGATTAGATCAAGGGAAACCCATTGTTCAGACATCTCAGGCTGAGGGAAAGGAATGCATCCACTAAAGGCCAAAGCCACCAGCTGTGCTGGGAATCATCCCGGGCAAGCCAGGTTTACACAGCCTCGCCACAGCTGAAGGGGGAAGCAGGAGATTTTGGATGTAATCCTTATTCTGTCCCAGTCACTTTTTCTGTCCCCCCACTTTCTTTCTTTCTTTCTTTCTTTCTTTCTTTCTTTCTTTCTTTCTTTCTTTCTTTCTTTCT
>VYXG01005361.1:191513-223758 GCA_013397235.1 Lanius ludovicianus | reverse complement strand
CCCCAGCCCTGGGCCAGCCCAGGGAGGAGCTGGAGCTGCTGGAGCCAGGCCAGGGGAGGCCCCAGGATGAGCAGAGGGCTGGAGCAGCTCTGCTGGGAGGAAAGGCTGCCAGAGCTGGGGGGGTTCAGCCTGCACAGGAGAAGCTCTGGGCTGAGCTCAGGGTGGCCTTGCAGGGCCTGAAGGAGCTGCAGCAAAGATGGAGAGAGACAATTGCCAAGGGCTGCAGGGCCAGGAGCCAGGGAATGGCTTCCCAGTGCCAGAGGGCAGGGCTGGCTGGGATCTTGGGCAGGAATTGTTCCCTGGCAGGGTGGGCAGGCCCTGGCACAGGGTGCCCAGAGCAGCTGGGGCTGCCCCTGGATCCCTGGCAGTGCCCAAGGCCAGGCTGGACATTGGGGCTGGGAGCAGCCTGGGGCACTGGGAGGGGTCCCTGAACATGGCAGGGGGTGGTGCTGCATAAATCTTAAAGTCTCTGCCAGCCGAAACTATTCCATGGTTATGTGATTCTATATCCCAATGTTTGTTTTCAGGACTCATTTCCTAGATATTATACTAGGAACACTCTTGATTTCTACACCCTTCTCCAATTCTGTTCCATGTTTGAAGTTTATGTGTCGGGACCACCACACTCTCGGGTTTCTTTCCACCCACATGAGAGGTTTTAAACACCCCATTAAGGTTTCTGGGCTGTCTTAGTCACAGTCATGAGGTCCCCTCACTTCTGAGTGAGCTTTTATTTTAGGTGTTGGTACTGTTTTGTTATTCCAACTATCAACACGTGTTTGGGAAAGCACAAGTCAGTAAGATAGTACAAGAATCAAGCTAATAGAATTTCCTGCAAAACAGGAGTCCTACACCTTACTGGTGATTTCATGGGTCAGGGTCAGCTTTGTTTCCTATCTGCTGTCCCCACTAGTTTGGGGCCTGGTTGCTCTTGTTCCTGCAGTAACTGCAACAATTCCTGGCTCAGCAGAGCCATTCCTGAAGTCTCAGGCTGTTCTCCTGGAGCCAGATTTAATTTCTTCATCAGGACAGTTCTGCTTCCAATCTCCTAATTCTCTTAAAGGAAAGAGTACATAAGGCTGCCTATTTTTTCCCTAGAAAATAGTTTTACTGCAGGGGGACAGAAGTTGGTAAACACCATGGAAGATACATTTTAAAGTTGTTTTTTCTTTTTTCCTTGGCATGCCTTCATAAATATAACAGTTCCTTTCCTCATAATTGAACTCAGATAAAAAACAGGTTGAAAAAACAACTGCTGTGCATGTTTATATATATATAAAAAAAAAAATTAAAAAAAAAAAATGTAAACACTTACCAGGGCTGTTCCTTGTCAGTTGAAAGTGATTGCTGAAAGGACTAACACTGTGAAATGAAGTAAAACGAAATAACTTGTTAAATCAAAAATATAGTTATTTCAGTGACCAAATGACAGTTGGATTGAAGGGAGATTATGTTCCTGCAGACTGTATTATGTGTGTAATTTTGACTAATTGAAGGAAGCAATTAGAAAACAGCTTTAGACTTATATCAATGGCAATCCATACTCACAGTTAATAGAATTTTGTGACTAAAATTAATTCTGTGTTTTTCAAAGGACTGTTCTGTTAGTTTGCTGTGAGTAGTAGCTTGATGTTTTACAAAAAGATGGAAAACCTTAAAAAAATTCATGAGGACCTCTGTTAAAAATGAAAGTATCATTTCAGAACTCAAACAATATAATCTGTATAAATTACACTGTGTATTACCATCCCTCACAAAACCCTATTCAGTCAGTTCAGTTGCATCATTCCATCATCATTAATGGTCCATTACCTTCCCTGTGTTTTCAAGCCACTGGTTTCAGGCAGCCCAACTTCACTATTGGAAAATCTCTTTTTAAATCATCTTCATCAGCCGGTTCAACACATTCCAATCTGACACATTAACACACCAGAAAGCTTTATTGCCTTATTATCCAACTAGCAGGGAAAAAAATTGTAATTCACACATCCATAGGATGAATTAAGTCTAATGGTGTGAACTCCCTGCTAGGAAAACCTCTCAAGGCACACAGCTCCCTTCTGCTAAAATCTTTCACATGCTCAATAGTTGTTAACGTTAGAGATTAAATTAATCATGAGTTCCCTCATCGAAATCTCTCCTCAAAATTATCTGAATATATTCCTGTTTATTCTATATAAACAGTAGGAAGGAAGGAGGTACCTGTTTTTCAGAGGGCAATGTGGACTGACTTGAGCAGTATGAACCATGCAGAGCAAGAAAAGAGAATTTCTCGGATGCGATGGCAAGATGCCTTGGGTAATGCCGTGGGTTTTGAGGTGGGTATTTTGAGGCAAGCTCTCAAAATACTTCAGGATTTTGTCCTACATTCAAAAAAAAAAAAGAAAGGAGTAGGATTTTTGATTGTTTACTGCTAAGAACTAATTGGCAAAAGCTGGCAAAGTTGCTAATTTTTTACGACAGTTGAAGATAATTCAATAGCATTTATTTCAGCTGCTGTTTTGTGTATTTTTTCTGATTGGGAAGGGACAGTTTATCTGCTGACTACCCAAGACTGCCACCCTCACTGCACCCTGTGTTTTGAAATCCTTCTGTGAATTTTCTCTACATTGTTCCTATAGTTTCACCTTTTCATTCATATTTAGGCAGTTGTTATTTAACTTCATCTCTTTGCCTTCTTCTTCCTTCCTTTCACTTTTTCATCCCTTTCCCACACCTTATTCTTTCATGCAATCCATCATCTTCTTCCATCAGTTCCTTAGCTAAGAAAGTGTTCTTTTAAGCCCTTTTAGAGCCAGATGATTTGTGTGTTTAAGAACTGTAATCAAACAGAACTTGCCTCAGCCTTGATGCTAAAATACCAGAAATTTCCTGTACAGACAGCTAGAGCAGCAAGCAGAAGGAACATCTCTTTAGGTACTGCTCTGCTGTTTGGTTTATTGGTTTATTTAATTTTATTGTTTCTTATATTGCTTGTGACTGGTGTTACCAATACTCTGCAAAAATTTCATAGACTATGAAAAAAAAAAAGAAGAAATTGGTTCCCTTCTGATTGATGTACAAAGCAGTGGCAAATTTTCCATCTCCAGTAAAATATTTTATTGTAGATTTCTTCCCTTTTTGTTTCACATTTTTGTATTTTTCCTACTGTCCCACACTAATATAATCTATTTGCTCTTTTGTATACATGTAGGCCAGGGAAGGGGTATCATTCAAGACAAGTAAGCTGAGGTGTCTTAAAAAAAATAATATTTAAAATCTGTGTCTCTCAGTTTGAATTTGTAGCTTCTCACATGACCTTTACTGAGTATGTTCAAAGTTTCAATCTTTAAGCTCCCACGAGACCTTTCCATAAGGCACCAAGCCCAGAAAGAGTTCTGGCTGTTGCCCACACTGTTGGTATTTGGAGCTCCCCCAATTTTCCTTGAGGTTTCCTTGCTCCTCTGCTTCTGTTGGAATAAATGCCCAGATGCTGCCTGAAGAAACACATCCCAAATCACCCCAGAGCTCCTTCCTTCCACCTCCTTCACTGATGGAGGAGAACATGGGAACCATAGGCAAGTAGTAGGCCTTGTTATAGAAGATTCAAGTTTAACATAGTAAAAATGAAATAAACTTTAAAAAAAAAAAAAAGAAAAGAAAAAATATAGCAATGCCTAGTGATATCTCATACACACGCATACAACATTGTAAAATTTATGACTTGGCTATATTTGGACAGTAAAATTTATTTTTAGTAATATTTTTTTTCTTGCTACCTCCAGCCCTACTTCTCTCAGCTGTATAAAAATCCCAAAAGACCATCTGAGGAACTAAATCAGGAGGGATTAATGTGTCTGTGTTTTCACAGAAGTAATATAATTTTCTTTTTTTTTAGATGGTTGACCTTTTACTGTTGAAAGCACAAGACTTTGGAACAGTTTTAATTTGTCTTTCTGTTAACACAGCTTTCATGAATAAAATTAAAGATGGACAAAATAATTGCCTAATCCATGTGCCAGAGTTACAAATTCTTGTTAATGGAAACATGAAAATGGGATGGTTGAGGGCAGGGAAGGAGTACAGGGAAAGAGATGGGGAAAGGCAGTGGATGATGTGTGGAAAGTGAGCTAATGATAGCAGAAATTTTCATTTCCACAGCAGTTCAGCAGCTGTGGGATTCAGAGCTTTGGGACCTACTCAGGATCTGGCTCTCCAGGACAACATTGCATTTCCTGTATTCAAAACCATCCTCGGTGCTCATTGTCCCATCTTTTAGATCTGATTTCCCCAAGAATAAAACATAAGCCTCTGGGGAAAGGCAGAAAGTCAGGATAAAACATACAGATCCTGATTTATTTATTTTTCAGACTAAAGCAATGCATGTCAGTGGTATGGGAACAGCGACAAAAAACTCACCTAGGAGGAGCCTCCTAAAGTTTAATTAGTTATTTGAATTTATAAAGATCACCTCTAATCTCCCACCAGTTTTTCTCAAAGACTTAAAACTCCAGTCTAAATTTCCACAGGGTGGTACCCTCATCTCTATGACCTCTTTCCCATATGTGTTCTCCTGAGCCCCAGCTCCGTGTTTTGAACTCCAGGCAAGATGTGACAGCACATGGAACTTCTTTAACAAGCTGGGCTTTCTGAATGAAGAGACTTTTAAGGAGGCACCTGAAAATTGTATTCCCATGCAAAATAAAATTGCAGTACTCCAGACTCCTCCATCAGTAAGATTTCTAGTACTCCGCAATGGAATTTGCAATAGGGATTAATTCATTCTTTTCCTGCTATAGAATTGCTGTTCCTGCAGGCTTCTAGAAAGTGCATCTCTTTTTAAAATTCATCTTCACAAAGTGCATTTGCAGGTGAGTACAAAGAGTCATTACACAGAACAAGTCTGAAAACAGCGAAGCTCCGTGGTTGATGCTCAGAGGTTTCTTCTGTTGAACGACAAACACACAGCCCACGAGCTGTGCTTTTCCCCTCACTCTTGTTACTCATGGCACAGCCAACACATCACTGATACAAAGCTTTTAAGAGCACCAAAGGGGGGAAAAAAAATTCAATCACCATGCCTGACAATCTTGGTCATGATGAAAACTGGGAACACCTAATTCTGTGAGAGGAAGAGCCAAAGGTACCAAGCTGGGCTTCCTTTGGCTGAAGGGTTTAGCAGGAACAGCTGCAATGTCCAGCATGTACTTTATGCTCCTTTTTTCCTGGGGATTTAGACATAAACAAGCTGGCAGCTTGGAGATTTGGGGAGAAAAGTAGTTTATCTCAGTGAATGCTGAAGAGTTGTGAGAACTTTACCCCAGGTGGAGAGCATTCACCTCGACAGTGGGCAGCAGGAAGGATTGTGTTGATATTTGTTTCTTTTTCCATTAGGGATTTTTGTTGGAGGAAGAAGTGTCTACAAAATTTATTATTTTTTATTAAAGAACAGCAGCGTGGGGGACGAGTCTGCAAGCAGAACAGAAGTTTCTGGAGGCATTTTAAATCTTGAATCTCTTTCTGTCTTATATAAGAACTTCTCATTTAATATCCCTGAGCAACGAGGCTACAGATTTTGCTTTTTATATGAAGAGGTGTTTTTTTCAGTTTTATAAAATTAATAAATCCCATAAAAGGCATAAAGTTTATGCAATAATACATCTGGAAGTTAAATTGGCTTATTCCATCTTGGGTTTCTTCAACACCAGCAAGCCAGAAACTTGGTGACCATTTTAAAGGCAGATAATTTATTAAGTACAAGAGGTGATGGTACATTTATTTCCTGGAGGAAAGAAGACAGACTCACAAAACTTCAGACATGGACAGATGGGCTTCTAAAGAGGATTCTTAGGGGAATAACAATGTTCTAGAGCTGGAGTTTTTTCCTCTATGGAAGAGCTTAAAAAAAAAATAATAAACAGAGGAAGCAATGTTTCTGCATCAAAATATTTCACTTGGTGTATGGCACATCAGAGCCCAGCCTGAAATGCTGAAATGATCATGGAGGCTGAACTAACCCCTAAATGAAACTGATTTGGTGGCCAGTTGAGACCTCATGCAACAGTAAAAAATCAGAGTAAAGCTTGTAAACCAGTACAAATTAGCAAATACAATTTGGGGTAAATACTAAACTGTAATTCATCTGGATTTCCTCCATTATTTCCCTTGGGATTTAGATTGCTGGGTTGGGAGTGCGTGTATGCATATTTGTGTGTACTAAGGAAGATGTAGCATGAAATTACCAGAAAGCATCTGAATGAGTTGCTGTGTTATGTTATGGAGACTGAAGAGGTAAAAAGAGGTCTTTTAGGTCTCTTTCAACCCAAATCATTCCATGATTCCACAATAGAGACAAAAAAAAAAGATAAAAACAGACACAAAGAAGGACAATGTGCCTGGAATATAAAAGTAATTATCCTCAGTTTCATTTCCTGTGGGACATTTTACTCCATGTTTATTTCTCAATATGGAGCTAGATCTCTGTCATAAAAAACACATGCCCTGGAGGTTTGTCACTAAAGGAACCCCTGAAAGGTTAATATCTGCTTTCATTTGTGCAGAGCAAATGAACACTCATAGATTTAAAGGCCCAGAGTAAAAAAAAAAAACCAAAAAAAAACAACAAAACCACCAGTGATGCTTGATCCTGAAGCTCTTTTTAAAGCAATACTTTCACCATCCTGCCTTTCCTACAAGGAAGACCATAACCTCTATCTCCTGAGCCAATTTCTCTCCTCTTCATGGCACACCAGCAGCAAAGAAGATCCATTTTTTTTACCTGCAAGAGCGTGAGGCTGCCATGATTTGGGACCTACTCCTGAGAGGAGCTGCACCCACAACCCTCATCGAGTCAAATGGGGCAGAAAGGACACTGAACTCTGGAATCTCTCTTTAAAAAAGGCTCTTAAAAGGCCTGTCACATCCTACCTGCTCTAAAATTTTAATTTAAAATTTTCTTCTAGCAGGGATCATCCTGCTTGCTTTGTTCATGCACCAGGATATCCATTCACAGAGCACATTCTCCTGGAAAACAAAATTCTGGACTTCCCCCGAGCCCCTAAAACACCCTTCACGTTTTCTCTCCTCTGTGCATGGGCTGAGAAGTCGTTTGTGCCCCAACTCTTTTATTTCAGCTCACAAAGCAGCAAATAAATGGCATTTTGATAAACATGGCAATATCTCAGTGGAAAGAATATGGGGATGAGAGTTACAGGGGAAAAAAAAAATAGCCCCCTGACTTAAGTTAGCTAATCTGCTTCACTGTTTGGCAGAGGATATAGGCTGAATTTCTAGGTTCTTACATTTCCTTATTTCTGGATTTCAGTTTATCATAGTCTGGGGTGAGGCAATCTCTGCAGATGCCAATCACTTTCAGGCTTTTTAGTAGGCTGGGATTTATTGAGATAAAAGTGACTGGGAGAGATGCATCACCAGATGTACCTTCTGCTGAATTTGGAGTGATATATATATACAGATAGATATATATATATGTAGGGATATAATATCTTCTCTGACCTTCAGAATATTAGACTGCTCAATGTTGTATAACATGATTAGCTGTATTTTTCAAAGTATTATGAGGAGAAAGAGGGAGTTTTGCCACCTTTTGAAATATGTTCTTTGTTAAAGAAAAGTTTTACATAAGCTATTAAGAAAGAAGGCTAAATTTACTGGAGAAAAAAAAATAGGTAATTCCTCTATCAAGTTGCTATAAAAAATGAGGACAAATGAGATAGTTTCCTGTTCATAGGTTCAGAAATAATTAGCAAAATGAGAGGGAAAAAAGCAGTTTTTTGTATGCAATCCCAGAAAAATTCTGGGGAGGACCACTTAATATTTGTCATATTTAATTAAACAGGAACAATATACCATCCTTTGTCCTTACTGTGATCCCACCATTCAAGGAAACAGTTCATTAACATACGGTTCTGCACTGATTGTGAGAACAAAAGTGTTTAATCTGGAAGTTTACATCTGCAAAAACACACCAGAGGACATTCACAGTGGAAACATCCAATTTCTGTTACAAGGAAATGATCCCTCTTTGCAGTCAGACAAATCTCTTACATGGCTTTAAGCAGACACACCTATGAAGACATCCATGTTATGGTCGTTCACACATGTAAATTAAACACCTCAGTGCATTAACCACCGTTTTTAAGAATGCTTTGCAATAATAAAATCCACAATTTGATAAAAAAAGGAAACTTCAACTGGAAAGGGCCATGATTTCCCTCTGGCAGAAAGCCAGGACCAAGAGTAGGAAGGCAGGGTTGGCAATTCTCAGACCACAGCTCGATCCATCAGACTGTGTTGTCTCAAAACACCACTCAGAACCCATTCATTAAAGCCAATATTATTTTGGGCACTTCAGAGGTGCAGTTTTGGCAGTTTCATAACCATATAAGCAAAAGCATTTTTAGATTAAAATGTTTATGCTCTGCTCATTTGCATAGAGGTTAATCTACTGAATAATGTATATTCTCTTCTGCTTATTATCAGGAGTCTACCTAGAGTCTCCCCCTGGATAAATTAAGTAAATCTTGAAAGCCCACAGAAAGAAAAGAACAGACAGCTGCTTTAAAACTTCTTTTCCTCAAGAATTATTTTGACAACACGTAAAAATGAATGTGTTAGATGCCTAAAAGTTTTTCCTGTCAAAAACAAACTGGTTTGCATTCCAGTATAGATTTTTTTCTGAAATCTGTTACGTGATTCTAATTTATATATTTTTGTAGCAGGATGAGAAATAATTTCACACTCTTACTCACAGGTTATTTATTGACCATTTCAAATAAACACCTTCAGCATAAAGTTTGCAGAAGTACTTTGGAAGTGAACAATCTATGTATAAATAAAAAAGGAAAGCATGCAGCTATAAGTAAACACATATATAAAACTGCAAAACCTCTCCTGAATTATGTATTGAATTGAAGTGACTTTAGTGAAGTCTAGTACTGAAGGTCTCTGCTGGTATAAAAATTAATGTAAGGCTGAAGTCTAAAATAAATAACTCTTGGCTGTGTTAGTCATGTTGTCTCCCTGCAGATGTCAGAAGTTTGACCTGAAAAATATGGTTTGTAAGTTAAAAAAATAAAGAAATATTCTATGAGAAGAACCTCTGTCATTAATATGAGCTTACATATTTTCCACAAATGCCAATTTTCTGGGTCTTTCCACAGTGGTGATCATTTACTGAGACACAAGAGAGGAATCATCATCCCTTTTGGCTACAGGTCAGAAAATCATTTCCAGTTTCCCCACAGTTCCTCAAGCTCCCTTACAGGATACCACATGGTTTGCTTTGATCCCTAAGATGGATGGAGGAAAAGCAACAAAACCAAAAACACTTCCAGGGAGATCTCTTTTTTTACTCTCTAATTGCACCTCATTGGCGTTGAAGACCATCTGTTAACCAAGAACAAATTTCTAATCAAAAGCTAATCAGGATATCCTTATCAACTTCTCAGTGCTGCAGCCACAGCGTGGGCAGCAGTGGCCAGCAAACCAAGCAGCACAAGGGGCACCCCAGCAGCAGGAAGAGCTTCTGTGCATGGAGGGGCAGAGCCCTGCAACAGCTGCCCAGGGAGGGCCTGCAGGGTCCCTCTCTGGAGACAGCCCAAGGCCAGCTGGACACGTTCCTGGGCCACTGCTCCGGGGGACCTGCCTGGGCAGGGGCTGGGCTGGGGCAGCTCCACAGGTCCTTCCAACCCCAAATAATCTGTCATTCTGTGCACAAAAATTCAGATCTGCTGTCCATCAAATGGCATCAATAACATGTTTTATCATTAGCAACTCAACAAACCTGTACTAGAAACTGCATTTAAGGACAGAAATAATGTTATTAATGTGGACATGATGCCACTAGCATGGTTTGGGAGGATTTTTAGTTTTTAATTTATTGAACAGGTTTTTTGATGGTGTTTTTCTTTTTTTGTTTGGTTTGGGGGCATTGTTGGTAGGTTTATATTGCATTTCTGCCTGCATCCAAATTATCCGTTTCCTGTTGCTATATACAGTAACACGTGATATCTCTCAAACCTGAATATCTTGTAATATTGAGCTGTGGATGCCACAGGGTGAATCTTTACCCTCACAATGAGGGTGGGCAGGCCCTGGCACAGGGTGCCCAGAGCAGCTGTGGCTGCCCCTGGATCCCTGGCAGTGCCCAAGGCCAGGCTGGACATTGGGGCTGGGAGCAGCCTGGGACACTGGGAGGGGTCCCTGCCATGGCTGGGGTGGGAATGGATGGGCTTTGGGGTCCCTTCCAACCCAAACCATTCCATGATTGTTGAATTCTATGATTTTATGTTAGCCAAAAACCTGTATGTCTGTGATTTCCCTAAAAGCACAGGTTTAAGAAATACTAAACATTAGGATACCCCTCTTTGTCTCTCCTTAGCTTGGCAGCACTGCTTTATTGCACAGCAGGAGTCAAGTTTTACGTGACAAAGTCGTCTTTGACGTATTTAAGGCAGAAGGACAAAATAATTCCCAGAAATGTGCAATTAGCCTGCCAACATTATATGCATCAATGTTTAAAAAGAATTTGTGGAGCAAAACATTTTGTTCATTATAGTGCATTGCTGAAAACTGTTCTGCACCAAATAACTCCAGATTAAAGCTCATTAACTTAAAATGTAGAAAAATAACAAGTGGTTGAAGATGATATAGTTTTTCAATGTTTTGAATATTCTTAGGGTTCAGCAATATCTCCTTCCATGCCATGCATTCTAATTTATCCTCCTCAAAACTGCCTTCCTGCGTGCACGACACTGATCCTTTAATTTAAATAAATAAATAAATAAATAACAATCCTACAAAACAAATGCTTACAAATCTTTAAATTCCTTAATGATCCAAACATAATAATAGTTTTTTAAAAAAAAATAGAGTTAGCATAATGGGGTGCTGTAAATAACCTGTGAGGTTTGTGAAAAAAATCCCTTTGTTACCTTTCAAGTGCTTGTAGAAAGCACAATTACAGCAAGAATTGACATTTCAAAAACGCTAAAAATTGAGATGAAATTATGAAAACACTTTAATTTGGCCTGTAATGTGCACAGGCTGCCTCCTCTTATCAAATGCTACCACTTCAAACTGGAGTTCCGGAATTTTGTGGTGGCCTTCAGACTTCAGTACATTAGCAATTACAGAGTACCAGTACCTTGGCTGAAACAGAACCAGTTTCAGGTAATTACAAAACCCCAAAGTAGTCCTGTGGTCTCATTATCAAATTATTGCTGCTCCTAGTTTTGCAGCTTGTAAACAACCCACCCTGCAGCTACATGATAATAGATCCACTTCTGAAATTACAACATTTTGCCCTCTGAGCTATGAAGACAAAGCCTGGTGGTGAGGGGAGAAAATAAAATGACATGTCAGCCTCTTGTGGTAACTCTATCAGCATGTTCTGGACTAAATGACAAAGCTGCTGATGAAAAATCTTTCAAAATTGGACAAATCAGCAAGCCAACACCTTCCTGCCTCTTTGGGCAAGGATTCATTTCTGTGCTAAAACAGGTAAACTCCTTTTATTTAACATCTACATGCACATGATCTCCCAGACAGGTATTTGCTTTCATCTGTTACAAAATACTTGATTCTGATCAACTGCTCTCCACTCTGCAGCTGAGTAGAAGCCCTAAAGAAGAACATTAGGTGGAGATAATCAATTCACAGGCTGTGCACATACTTGAAAAAGACACTCTTCACCATGAAAGCTCGGCTGGAATATTTATGAAATTGCAAAGGCTGTTGCCATGCTCAAGCAGATTTCCTTCTAATTCTCAGTAATCCCTGATTCAACTAGGACTGTCAAACCCAGGAAGATAAAAGTGTATTGAGGCCTTGAAAAATGTCCTCCCCATGTCTCAGCTGTTTAAGTTTGGTGTCTTGGTCCTGAGATTCAGTGGAACTACACATGATTTTGGTAATCTTTCTTTTTTTTTTTTTTTTCATTTGTACCCAAGGGCCCAGAAAGAGCCACTCTACTTTTCAGAGATTATTTCCAACAGGCATGTGAGTCATTCTGGTTTCCTTGCATAAAGCAATGCTCTCTTTCTTGATGTGCTGCTGTCTCTGTCATACCAAAACTGTCACCATCTCTCACTCCTTTGCAGCTTCCTCTGCTATTTGCTCCAATGACCTTTTCCCTGGTGCTCTGAGTTTCTCTGTAGGTTTCACAGACACAATGCTTGCCCTTTCTTACTCCTAAAGCTGTAAAACAAGCAAGTGAACCTCACACTTCTGTCATTCAGATCATAAAAGTGTGAATAATGCTTGGGGGGGAAAAAATTGGTAAGAGCTTGCCCTTAGAGATCAAGGGTCTTGGGCTGAGTATAATCATTTTCATGTCTCCCAGTCCTGAAATTTATTTGAGATGCCAATAAAAAGAGGTCTTTAATGGCCCTGTGTAGTTCTTACAATATCTGAAGACAGTTTCACCTAAATGATACTGCAATTCTCAATTCCCACGTGAAACATCTGAAGACCTGAGTTCCCCCCTGTCAAAAATGTGGCTGCAACAGAGATGCCTCAGAGCTCTGAGTAACAGAGCAAAGACAACGATGGGGGAAGACAAACACTCAGTAGGTGACTGGCAAACTGGGGTGGCTACACAGGAGCCCAAATCAGTTGCTTGGGGGTGTTGGTGTATTCAGAGCATGACAGACACCCACTGTTGGCGTGACAATAAGGAAGGAGAGTAATTTTTGCTGAGTATGGGGGAATACCTGAAGGTATTGTTGGTCATAATAATGTCCTTGTTAGAGAAAGCCCTTGAAGGTGGCAAGGTTAGACGTGGGGACACTTGGTCAGTCTCCCACGTTCCCTCTGCAGTCATACTTAGAGGTGAAAATCTACAAATACAAGCCAGGGTTTGGAACACAGAGAGAGAGCTGCTTCTTCTTGCAGGAACAGGGACCAGAGTGCAGAAATTCTGTGGTTAGAAACAGACTTTGTGAATTTTGTGATGGAGGAAATGGGACACCAAGCCTAGAGAGTGCTCTTAAGATATGCTAAGCAATCATTGGATTAAACCCTGAGAATTCAACTCTGTTTCTTCCCAGAAGAGTGTGGATGTGTAAATTTATCCTATGGACTCCTCTGGTGGAACACAGCTTCTTGCAGCACTCTAGCAGGAAGAATCCTGTGCTTAATCAATGATTGTCTCTTCTAATGAACAGCTTCTGCTCATTTAGTCATCTCCCACTGAAGGGAATTCATCTAACCTGAAAATCTGAGTCCCAGCTGCCAGAGATGCCTACACCATGGAGCCTGGGGCAAGACTGTGTTCCAGGATTTAATCTGAGCCCGTCTGCCTGCCTGCTAGCAGGTGTGTAAGCCAAGATTTAATCTGTGTGGTAGGTGGAAGAGCTCTGGCTCCAGCAGGGCTGAAACTCTGATACAGCCCAGGTGGAGTACAGACCTTTCAGCTGACTATGTGAAAACTTGCAGAGATCTCTCAGCTGGTGTGAATCTTTTTTTTAGGGGATGGATATTCACTTTTTCAATCAAGAGATATTCAGGTATAGCATGTCTGTGCAACACATTTGTAACTGGATATCATGGAAAGGTTTGGGCTAAAAGGGACCTTAAAAATCATCCTGTCCCACTCCCTGCCACATCCAGGGACATCTTCCCCTATCCCAGGTTGCTCCAAGCCCCGTGCCACCTGGCCTTGGACACTTCTAAGGTTGGGCAACCATGGCTTCTCTGGACCACCAGGCACTCTCTCACAGAAGGAAGAGTATTTTCCTATATGGGTATGGCACCCATGATTTCCCAAACTGACCTGGCAGCTTTCATGACCTTGTTCACAGATGCCATGAGCATGGTGTACAGAAGAGTCTGCTCTTGCTTGTAGGCAACTCTTGGTCTTTCTCTCTCATGTAACTGACACCAACACAAAAACAACGTTTATTCTGCTTATAGACAACTCCCAAAACTGTATATCACAGTTAGGGATGGTGGAACACAACAAAAAGTGGCTACTGTGCGATCACACCAGGTTTGTGGATCTTGCAGATGTGAAATTGTAATTTCTCCTTAACAAATGTATATCTGGGCAGCAGCAGAAGATGGGGTGTCTCGTGTAGTTTTTCCCTTAGAGGAGAAACCTGTGATTCACCTGCAGTTTTCCTCTCAGTGCAGCCTGTGTGTTTACAGAACACAAACCAAAACGTTTTGTTTACTTGAGCAGAAATTTTTACAAAGGAAGAAGGAATCTGTTACAAACAAACCAAAGTGATATCTCAGCCCTTCATCATCACAGAATCTCTGAATCAGTTAGATTGGATTCCCTCAGATCATCAGTTCCAGACTTAATTAGTGTTGGAATAAATGACCTTTGAGGCCTTTTCCAGCAGAAATGACTCCAGCATTTCTAAGGTTCTGTGAATTCAGGCTGTGCATGAGCACTGTACTTGAAGCATCCCAAGTGTTCCTTTCCAAAATGTTAGGCATGCCAATTTAAAGCAGCACAATGATCTAGCCAGATGGGGGTTTATATTTGAAGGCTTGTGGATTGTTTTCTTACAAAAAAGGCACATTCAGAGGCAGTGGGTCACACAGCCATTTCCTCCTCCAAGCAAGGCGAGAAGCAAAACTTAAACACACCAACTTCTAGAGCATTCTTTCAATAGCCATAAAATTGTTTTCATTATCTCTAAATGCCACAGAAAAGTTGCTTTAGCAGTAGCCAGCCTGGCTGTCTTTTTGTCTCATCAGGCTTTGCAAGAGAAACTGAAAAGCAGCCTGGGAATGGGGTGCATTACTTTGTGTTACAAAGTCCCCAGTAAAATCCTCATAAACTTGTGGTCACCTGGTGTTCATATTTCATCTCATTGTGCAGCCAGATGCACTGGATGAGTGTGCCTCACAGGTGCTTTCAGCAGTGCTGTTAATTCAGAGCAAAAGACTAAAATGTTGTAACTATGGGAAATGAGTGGAAGCACAAATCAATAACACCTGGTTTTCATTACTGTATTAAATTACCTAAACTCAGGTACTTATAAATGCCCAGAAAAGAACAGAAGGGAGTCAGGTGCTCCTGACTTCCTTTATTTCTAAATGTAAGTGCAGGGGGTGGAGGGGAGAAGTAAAAAAACATGGCTTTCATCCTTCATCTTCAGAATTCATTAAAAACATTGGAACCAGTTCTGGGCTACACCCACTGCCTGTGTCATTTACTGCTACAACCCTAATCTCCCAATCTGAATTAAAGGATTATTGTGAAAATATTTGTTGCATTTCTGTCTTCAATTAACGCACTTCTTACCCCAATAGTGAAGCAAACATAAGTACTCCTAGGCAAAAAATTACACTGGAAATTTGGAGGGGCAATTTGCACTTTAACTTTGTGAAAGCAGTGTGATTTAATTGGAATAAAATTAAACTGTGACATATATTAAACTGCTAAAAAAAGTTATATTTTATATACTCAGAAATAAAAAAAGCTGTTCAGAGAAGCATTAATCAGACATTCAAGTTCAGAACAGTTTACAGATCTTAAATAATTTATGCATGTCAAGAAGACAGACAATAACTGCTAATATTTATGACTTCATCCCAACTGCAGGTAAGCTCTTTCCCATTTACTATTCATGAAGAGGTTTGGACCTTCCATGTATGCCTGTGCTATTATCCCAGACTGAAGAGATCCCAAACTGGAAGACAGAGTTTGTGCTGTGTACAGATCTCCCATTTCAACCTTCCAG
Source organism: Lanius ludovicianus (assembly GCA_013397235.1). Taxonomy (NCBI): domain Eukaryota; kingdom Metazoa; phylum Chordata; class Aves; order Passeriformes; family Laniidae; genus Lanius; species Lanius ludovicianus. Next base: position 208,060 of record VYXG01005361.1, on the reverse strand, counting down.
AAAGCTTTGAAACCACTTTGTCTCCTTGAAAAGATTGATTCACTTTCAGACCTAAAAAAAAAAAAAAATGTTTCTTGAAACAACTTGTGTGTAAAAACATGGGTCTGTATGTTATTAGCACCTTGAATATAACACTTGTGTTCTTTATTTCCATTTGTACCTGTTGCTTTTGCACAGGTATGTGAAAGTAGTTGGCACTATCACAGTTTCACACTGAGTGAATTCATCTCCTGGAGCAGCATATAAGATCTTTTTTTAAGCATTGTTATCTAAAAAAAGAAAAAAAATTAAAAATGCCATATTTGTATATGTTTTATTCCTTCTGCTTTTAAGGTGTTATCAGGGCAACCTGTCAGCAGTCTGCTCCATGGACAGGTGAGGAAAGAAGTCTGCTGATGTGAAGACAGCACTTGCTCTAAAATAGAAATGATATATAAATAGCTGTACCCTGAGACAGAGCTTGAGTTCAGTAGCTCACATGCACATCAGTGTATTAAAATTTTGGGGGAGAAATTATAGTATATTATGCCTTTAAACTTCTAAATTTTTCCCAAGTGCTAAAAACTTAAATAGGAGAGATTAGCATTTTTAATTTTGCCATATACATGTATTACATGTCTACCCCTTGGCATATATACTCAAGCATCTTTTAAAGCTATAATTTCCCCTGGGAGGTATCATACATAGAAACTGCAGAAATAAAGGATGGTCAGCACATGATGAGTAGAAGAGGTGCAGAAAAAACCCTGGGCTGACGCAGTGGCATCTTGCACACAGAAGAAAAGCAACATTTTTCACATCTTTAAAATAAAAGCTGACTGTACAGAGACAGAAAAAGGAATATGGACTGCTAGGAGACGACTTACTGCTTTATTGGCCTGTTTGGGCTGAACCTTGGTGTCATGTGTGGGCCAAATTGAAATGTGAAAAATTAAATAAATGCAAATTAAATCAATGAATCCAGCAAGAATGATGAGACACCAATAAATTGATGCCCAGGGCACAACTTGAAACACTTAGGCTTCAGCTGTAAAACCATGGAGGGAAGGTAAATCTCATCATTGCAAGCACCTCATGGCAATTTGAAGATCAAATCTCAGGATGTACTGAGGGATGTTGATTTTAGGGGACGGGAAAAAAACCTTTTGGAGGCATTCTTGGGACACTACTTAAGGGGAGTTGCTGAAAAATTCCTTTCAGTGGAGACATCAGGAGACATAAGGAAAGCTGAGTCTGCCCCAGATGAAGAGCCAGCTGCTTTCCCTGCTTCCCTGAGTTTCCATAATAATCCTGGGTATAAAGCCAAGAGGAACAGAGTGTACTTCCTTGTTATAAATTTATTAAGTTAGCATTTACTTAAAATCATGCTGGATTGCCACATTGTGTGAAATAAAATAATATTCCATGATTTTATAAGAAATCAGGTCCTTCTTTTACTATATATGTGTCAGTATTTCTCTGCAATGGGCTTTCTTGGCCTGCAGTTTACTTTTTAAAAGCAGATGGGTAAAAATTTGGGAAAATATGTAATGTCTGATATCAGAGAAAGCCATGTCTCCATAATGGAAAGCAAAACAAAATCAAAAACAGGAAGCCTTTCTGCATTTGTCCTTACAAGTTAGACATGACTGGGACATGGTGTGGTAATCCCCTTTCATGTTAACCGGGTCATTATGTAGAAAATTTGGTTATAAATGTGCATTCTGTCATGTGGAAAGAGGCTGAGGCATTCTAAACCACGTTGCATTTATGCTTGGGGTGGAAGGAAAGCCTTATACCCTGTCCCCTAAACTGTACATCAAATTCTGTGCTCTGGGGGTGGCTAATGAAGGACACGAGTGAAGGACAGGATCCAGGAGAAGCCAACCAGGCAAGGTTGCTCGCAGGCACCCACCAGCAGAAAAGCATAGAAACCATCAGTTACTGGACATTTCTAACTGGGAGGCACCAAAACACTCATTTGCCATCCAGACAATTTTCTCTAGAGGCATTCTCTGCATGCCAGAGGTCTGAAGATTCCTACGGATCTGCTCCTAAAATTCCACGCAGGGTCCAACAAAGTGGCAAGAAGGCAATTTAGAACCACCAGAACTGGCTGGGTGTCCCTCTGAGTAAAATACTAGAAAGATGTGGGGCACTGGTGGTGTTGTCCTCTATCCTTCCAGACAGAGTCAGGGGTTTAGGGAGGAGCAAGTGAAGGCATGGCCAGAGTCACACTCAAGGTTTTACCTCCTACGAGCCTGGACAAACCTTTGGAAGCTGTTGGCAGTGATGGGATTCACCTGAGAAGCATTGCTGGGTCTGTTCCAACAGCCAAGAATTAACTAGGGCTGTCAGTGTTGGTGGCAGCCTTTGCTACAGTGCCTGTGGCCTGGTGTAACATACAATCCTGAAGGTTATGGGCCAGGTGTAGAGTAGAGTCAGGATTCTGAATTTTAGGAGAACAAACTCATTGCCTTTTAAGTTACTAGTGGATGAGATTCCTTGGAAATCCACTACCCTCAGTGAAAAAGGAAGAAAACCAAACCAGCAGCTTTTTAAAGACATTTTTCTTAAATGTAAGAGTTCTCAATTCTGACATGTAAAAGATTGGGCAACAAAGGCAGAGACCAGCATTGCTCAGGAAAAACCTCTTGGTGAAACTAAAGTATAAGAAGGAAATACCCAGGTGATGGGACCAGGGATGTATGCACTGGGGGCACTATCTGGATGTGGAGAGATGGGGTTGGAAAGGGTAAAGCACAGCTGGAACTGAGTTTGGCAAGGAATTGGAAGAATTATGAGAGCTTTTTTAGAAAGTGCACTGGCCAGAAAATGGGTGTTAAAGAAAAGGTGCCCCCCTTGGTAAATTAAAGAGGAAAGCTGGTGGCAGCCAACACACAGAACATCAAGGTGCTCAGCAAATCTTTTCCCCTCAGTTTTCAATAGTAATCCATCTTCCCACATTGCTCAAGTCCCAGAAAATTCAAGACAGGGACTGGAGCAGTGAAGCTGCTCCCACCACAGGACGAAGTCAGGTTTGAGATGAACATGAACATAAGCAAACCTGTGGTTCCTGACAAGGTGCATCCTGGACTCCTGAGGGTATGGAGCAGCTGCCAAGCCACTCTCCATGACATTTGGCAAGTCTGGACAGATAGGTGATGTCCTTGGTGGCTGGAGAAAGGGAAATGATGCACCCATTATTAAAGACAGTAGAAAGGATGTTCCTGGGAACCACTGACTCGCCTGACCCACATTAAAACGTCTTTTAAATACCTCCTGAAGTGATGACTCTGCCACTTCCCTGGACAGCCTGTTCCATGCCCTGGACTCACACCAGGATCTTCTTCCCCCTTTGAGAAAGTTGTACCAGGTGTTGCTATGTTACTGCCCCTTCCTCTTATTCTTGGGAACATGAATTCTTTAGACACCTACATAACTCAGAACTCTTCAAAAGTGATTAGGAGGTGCCCTGGAATTGTTTTCTCCCAAAGAAATTTGGAGCCCAGGACACTTGCTTCCATTCCAAAGTACCTCCTTCAAACTGCAGTCAGAGGTGGAGAAGTTGTCACTGGTCTGTCTACCCTTGAAATAATATCAGGAGAATCCTTGGCTGCCTTTTAGAGTGCCTTCCCATTAGCTTGGGGTTGTCTTGCTGACTCTGGTTGGTGGAAGGATTTTTTAAAATTATTATTGTTTATAATTTTATTTACTGAGTCTTTTTCTTGCTCTGTTTATTATTGCAATGAAAAACTATAAAGCCTGAAATCATTGCCTTCAAGAAACACTGGTTTCATGTAGCATTTTTTGAACAGCCTGCATGAATCTCTGTAATTAATAACATTCTTTGATAGATCTCATAATTCTGAGCACTCTGAAATTATGTGTTTAACAAAAATGAGGGATTTTTACAAAGCTGTATACAGTTTTACAAGTTGTATACGGTGACTAATGTGAGACACCTCCCAGATATTTCATTTTACAGCTGATGTAACTGATTTGAAAATAAATATTCTTATTCTTCCCCTTTCCACCTTTAAAAGAGTTAAAGGCAGATATGAATAGGTTCCCTACTTTGTAAATTCTTTCATAACTATGTGATTCCACAGAAAATATCAGTATTTCCATTGTTATGAAGTATAGAGCATAGAAAATAGAAAAGGAAAATAAAATAAGCTTCAGCTTTCTTTTTTATTTTTATTTTTTCTCCTTTGGATAACTCCTCCAGAAAAATAAAAAAACCAAAAAACAAAAAACCAAAACAAACAAAAAACAAAACAAAACAAAACAAAACAAAACAAAAAAACCAAAAAAAAACAAACAAAAAAAAACACCCCAAACCTCTAGGAAATACAAATTTTTTTCTTATTTATAAGGATATGAATTAAGATGCAAAATAAGCAATCCTCTATTATGGATGGAAGAGGGATAAGATTAATAATACCTAAAAATATTATTTTTGTTCACAAACTGTGTAGTGTATTTTTCACTATGGAGAGTAAAATGACCCTGTAGTGGAAAGCAGATGTTTCCTTTTGTGTCCTGCAATCATGGAATTGTCAATATTATTTGGGGTAGAGCTTCCTGGTTTTCATCCTATTTTGTGGCGTATTTTAATTCCCACACTCTTGGCTACTACTATCATTATTTGCACGTATTTTCACTGTTGTTGTGCCTGCAAGTCTTCAATAAATGAACTCTTCTTTCTTCTGGGACTGTACCCACGTGGAGCAGGGAGAGTTCCCACACGTCTGCGAGCAGTCACCTTGTGCTGGGTTTGGGTGTCAAGGATTTAATGGTGGGAGGGACGCAGGGATGGGTTCACTGGGGCTGCAGTGTGTCCAGTGACCTGGGAAGCCCTGGCAGGACCTGTGGGAAGAGGATCCCACCATGGAGTTGATGTCAGCACTTGTGACCTCGTGGGGCAGACCTGTGCTGGAGCTGCCTGTTCCTGGAGGGTTGGCGCCATGGACAGGGACACACACGGGAGCAGGGTGTGCCTGAAGGACGGATCTCATGGGGAAACCACTCAGCAGCAGCCTTTCCCTGAAGGACTGACCCTGTAGGAGCTACCCATGTGTGACCAGAAGGTTCCTGAAGGACTGACCACCTGGAAGTGACCCATGTTGGTAGAAACCAGTTCCTGAAGGACTGAGACGGAGAAGGACCCATGTTAGAGCAGGATGTACATGGAGAACTGCAGCACCTGGACAAGATTCACATTGGAGAAGTTCATGGAGGACTGTCTGCCAAGGGAGAGACCCCACAGTGGGGCAGGGGCAGAGGGTGAGGGGTCCAACCCCTGAGGAGGAAGGAACAGCAGAGAAAATGTGGGGTGGACTGCCCACGACCCTCATTCCCTGAAACCCTGCACCACTGCAGGGCAGGGAGGAGGAGAATTCAGGAGTGGGCAGAGGAGGCTGATGGGGGAAAGGTTTTTTAAGATTTAGGTTTGTCTCTCATTACCCTTCTCTGATTTGATTGGTAAGTAATTAAACTGCTCTGCCCATGGCAGCAGCTGCTGAGGGACCTCTCCTCGCCCTTATCCCGACCCTTGAGCCTCTTGCTCTGTTTTCTCTCCCTTGTCCAGCTGAGGAGAGGAGAGGTACAGCAGCTTTGGGGGACACCAGGTGTCTACACGTGTTTAAATTATTACACTTTTCTTACTTTCCCTGTCATGACACAAAGTGTTCCTTAGTCAGTACAAATGAATGAAGTGAAGCAGGATGACTGAAATTCGAGGATATAACGAAATTAATGGAATCCATGTCGATATGGTAATTAAATGCTGGATATAATGTCATATACTTCATTTACAGGCTTTCCAAATGTGATTAAGTAGCAATTTATGTAGGTGACTGATACCTTCTCTGTTTCAACTAAAAGAACGACAGTTTTTCTGTCATGCAGACCTTTCATCCTGTAAATGAATCATCAGACTAAGTCTTTATTCCATTTTGTAACATTATTTCCTTGATTTTGCTGAAGAAAAAATAGGTCCCAAAGAAATTTTGGAGAGGCTCATGATTATGGTTGCTTGTTACATTTAAAGCTAAATCTTAAATAGACTAGACAAAACTTTCTACCATACCATAAAGTGTAATTTAACATCAGAAGGAACTGGATTTTCTTCTGGAGTGGGTATGTTCAAGCAATTGTAGGTCCATGACTGACCAGCAGGTTCAGAGGAAATTTCAGTTAAGGCCATGACCTTGTGATTTTTTGAACTGCTAGAACAATATATTTTTATTCTTTCCATATCAGAAATACTAAATTAAAGACTCTTTGGCCTGAGAAATTGCTTTGACACCCCTCACAAAAGTAGACTTTACAGAAATTAAAGTTTCAGTTTTCTGTGTAAAAGAGGAGGCACTTGTCCAGAAGAGTGAAAATGGCTTTTTTCCCTTCTTTCCAAGAAAACCTCTAAATTTTGAAAAGAACATTTTTCTTCAGCTACAAAAGATAGCACTAAAATGACTGAAATGGGTAGTAAAAATAATAGAGTGGAAAGGAATTTTTGCTTCATTTTGCTTTCTCCTCTTCAACTTCTATTATTCCTGTCAATATTTACATGCATTGACTACATAAATGTTTATAAGAAGTGTTGATATTGCTCTTCACCTCATAGATCTATCCATATAATTAATTAATTGACTCTGATAAAATGTTATAAATCCACTGTACCATCAGCACAGACTCAATTATGTGGCACAAGCATTACTAAACCTGTACCTTGAGAACACAAATTATTGTCTTTCAATACGCATGCTCATAAAGTAATAGGGGCAATCAACCTTCTTCTGTGGTCCCAGAACTGATTATCAGTATTTTATTATCCTGAATGATCTCTTCAGTGGCTTCATACCATACTACAGCCTGCAGACTTTTTTTTTCTTTTTCCCCAAGGCAATAAGTCCATTTTCACTTTGTTTGTGAGCCCTGGCCCATGGAAAACACAGGACCTGTGTTTATTTAAATGTCTGTCCAGTGGTCTTTTCTTGGATGGCTTTTCCACAGTTGTCTCAGTGCAATCCCCAACATGTAATTTCCATGCTTTCCTGCTGTGTGCTGAGGCATCAAACACCCTTGATGCAGAGCTGGTTGAAAGACATGCCTATATGTGCTTAAGTTTCAAATCCAGATAAGCACAGAGAAGTTGGTGTTCCCGAAGGATCCAGAGACCCTGATAAAAAGGCTTCCTGTAAGACTTCAGCTCCAAATTTCCTCCCTTGCATCAAAGTAAATTCTTTTTTTCCTTTTGAAAATAGCAAATGAATTTTGTGTTCCAGAATACTATATGTTAAACAGGAGAAATAAAATGCCTGAAATGGTTGCATATAGCTTTTTAGTTATGGAAATATATTTGCTGGGAAAAGACAAAAAGTGCTGTCTTTTAAATTAGTTCCTTAAGAAGTAAAGCTCTTTTTCTCCTTTTGTCTCATTTTTTTTATTTTTAGAAGCTGTAATTTTTGTGGTCTGTGTGACCTTACGAACCCAGCAAGCCAAGCCACTACAATGCCATTATCTCATTAGCTGAAATGTTGAGTTTTGCAGTTTTTTGTCAAATTTTTGGCCTTATTTCAGAGTCTTCATTAGCTAAAAACCAAAAAAAAAAAAAAGAAAACTTTGAATTATATGTATATTGCAGTCCCTATTTCCATTTCAAGCCTAATAGCCATAGATAAGTTTTTGAGACATATTAAAAACCCATAAATTGGAAATATTTCGATGGCAGCCTCCAGACAAGGCCTTTCCTAGCAAAGAAAACTTGCGGGTAGAAGTATTTAAAGTCTAGAAATAAACAGGATGTCTCTGAATTAAAACTCTATTTTATTGAGGAACATATTATGTCAAACATCTGTCTATCCATTTTCTAAGCATCCATTTTATGAATCATCATTTCACATAATGGATATTTTACTGTCATATCCATAGAGTTTTTTTAAGTTTTCTTGGGGTTTTTTTTTGCAAGTAATAAAAAATAAGTTCTGGTAGGTTGTTGCAAAGGTATTCACCCCCTGTTTTTGTTTGGGGTTTTTGTTTGTTTGTTTGTTTTTGTGAAGATCAGAGGTTAATTTTGATTTACAATCCATGCTATGAGTCAGTAAAGCATTTCTATCTCCATGCAGAGGTGGCTAAGGGATGGATGAAGACCAGTGAGGATATGGTATAAATGGTCTAGATACAAGCAGGGAATGCAATAAATAGATTAGTAAAGAAACTGAGGACTTTGTGGCACTGAAACAGGGCCTTCTGTACCATCCCCATTAGAATAATGTCAAGAAATATACATAATCCATCAGCATTAACCTTATTGGCCTTAAAATGAAGGAGGGCAGACTTAGATGGGATCTTGGGCAGGAATTGTTCCCTGGCAGGGTGGGCAGGCCCTGGCACAGGGTGCCCAGAGCAGCTGTGGCTGCCCCTGGATCGCTGGCAGTGCCCAAGGCCAGGCTGGACATTGGGGCTGGGAGCAGCCTGGGACACTGGGAGGGGGCCCTGCCATGGCAGGGGTGGGAATGGATGGACTTTGAGGTCCCTTCCACCCCAAACCATTCTAGGGTTCTGTGTTTCTGGGATACCTCTTGAAAACCCAGCACAAAGAGAATATGTTGGGCTGTTGGGGTTTCAGAATACTAATGCATACTAAATACATTTCAACAAAACAGAAGCTTTTACAGGCCTTAAAATGTTTAAAATTTGGTGCCCAGCAACAGGACAAAGGGCAATGAGGAAAACAGATGCAGAGAAAGCTCCATTTGGACAGGAAGAAAAACAAATTTGCTGTAAAGGTGTCAGAAAGCTGAAACTGGCTGGCCAGGGAGGCTGTGCTGTTTCCTTCTCTGGAAATATGCCAAACCTGCCTGGACATGGTCCTGTACATCCTGCTCTGGGTGAACCTCCTTGATGGAGGAGGTTGGACAAGGTGATCTCCCGAAGTCCCAGAGGGATTCTGGATTCAGAGATTCTGTGATTCTGTGATTCAGAGACCACATCATGTCTAAATAAAACCAACAAACCAAGACCAACAGAATAAAGATAAAAATGAACCCTTTGTGTTGAAATATTAGAATCAAATTAAATTGCCATGAATATTGTTGATATTGTATTTGAAACACAATCCTTCTTTAATCACTTGGATTTAATGGCACACAGATTGACCATGCAACTTTTATTTTCAAAGCTCGACAATCTCTTTTCTTCCTTTTTTTTTTTTTTATTTGAGCTGATCTCAAATATATCTCAAAATGTTTTATATAGGCCAGGGTTAGGCTAGAGAACAGTCCAGTAAACCCATGCTGTTATTTAATAGCCTCAGGAAGGTACCATTCCTCTTGTCCATGTTTGCAGAAAGGAACAAAATACCACACAGTGTTTCTTGCTCAGGATTCACAAGTGTCATGCAGAGAAAGTTGGAAATCTTTGCCTTGTGCCCTTTTTTCAGATTGTTACCTACCAGTAGTAAAGAGAAGTGATGTCTGTTGCTGAGTTTGCGTTTGTGGCCTTACACACTGCACAAAATTTTTATTTTCCACCGTCTTTCGCAAATTTTGAGCCATCACAGACATAGACCTCCCACACTAATCAACTTCTAAACACTTTAGCATTCAAATATTGTGTACACATATTGCAGGTTAGAAGTTTGCACTTAAGTGAATGGATTAGAAGAATTTTGCAAATAAGGAAATGCCAAATAAACAGTCTGTTATTTTTCTGTGATATTATTTTCTGTTTAATACTAAGAAAAAAATGGCATTATAACAAAAGAACTTAATCATCCACATGATCTCCATGTTAAAAATGGAATACTAATCTGAAAATAATTTGCTTAGAAAGTAGCAGTAAAGTTAGAATCAATGTTTTAATTTCTTCCCAGGAAGAAATAATTGCCTAGACAATTGTGAGGTAAATTTCTCTCCCTCCCAGAGATGCTTATAAAATTTTATATCGCTCCTTATCTTGTAGATAATGACATGAAAATTTTCTACATACATAAAAAAGAAACTATGCTGCACAAGACAACAAAGACACAAAAGCATTAGAGGTGTAATTTGCTCAGCCTGGATCAGGTGGGATGGGAAGCTGAGACTGTTTTACATTACAGTTTTGTCTGTCATGCTTTCAAGTTCTTTTTGAAGTAACATTTATAATTTCTACCCATAATGAAATACATTCTGTAGAATGATGCCTTCAGAAGAAATGAAAGACAGTTTCCAATTAAGACTAAGTGCCACAAAAAATCTCCCCAGAGATCTCCCCAGAAATGTTCTCTTTGTCTTATTGATGCACTGCAGATGCTCTGCCCCACCTGAAGAAAGGTTGGAAAATGAAGATAATTTTCAATACTCTTGCTATAAATTTATTACTATTATTATTATTATTATTATTGTTATTGTTATTGTTATTATTATTATTAATGCTATTGCTTTCCTATTACCTGAATTTCCAATGGAGAGATAGTAGATGTTTTAAGAGTCTTCTCTTAAGGAAGAAGAGAATAGGGAGAGAAAATAAAATTTATCTTAAGCAAAGAGGTTTTGTCCCAAGAGGACTTTTACATGTTAAAAGTGGCTGGTATTGCTTTTGAAGTGGATAAATGCAGCACGGTATTTCAAACTTCATGGTTCATATTACCTTAAAATCCTGGCAAAGGGCAAAAATTCAAAATGAAAGGTCAGTGCAGAACCTCTGGGAATTGAATATTTACATTTATGACATGGGTATTATGTGTGCTCTGCAGTGGACACCAAATTATTTTTGCAATATCCCCCAAAACCATTCTCTTTCAAAAGGACTGCAGGTGCTTCAGCCTCACTCTGGAAATAACTGCTCTCTACACTAAGCTACTCAAAATACTGTATTTTCTCATCAGAAAACCAGAGTGATCATAAATTGGCTTAAAAATTGCCTTCTTCACTTGCCATCCTGGGTGATACACAATTTACAACAAAATCCTTGGCTTCAGAAATGCAAACTCTCATCTAGATCAACCACACTGACAAACAAACACAATTATATCTGTTGGTACTTGATATTCAAACCCAGTAGTTTGGCCAGTAGTTTTATGGGACAAAAGAAATTATTTAGCTGTCCATGCCTCTACCCTGTGGCATTGATATATTCCAGCCATTCCATACAGTCACTAGTTTGGTCCAGCTGGTTTTGGACTGTTCTTTCTGAACCCAAACAATTTATATGGTGCATGTAAGGGCAATTCTTGTACTTTCAGATTTTTTTTTTTGGAAGAGGTTCTACCTGCCTTACATGTTTTCTTTGGGCTTTAATTTTTCACCTTTTGATTTAAGCTTCTCTGGCAACCTGTCAACAGCTGCTGCTGCTAAGCTGTTATTCTCTCCAATATCAGACAGACACTATTAAAGCTGAAGGGTGTCTCAGTCTCCCTGGGACTCTGATTCCAGCAATGCCATAATTATGGTGTTTCCAGATTTGGCTCTGGCTGCTGGTTTTTGGACACAGCCTAAAAACACTCTGTGTCTGTGGCAGTTCCTCTCAGCCAGGCAGGGAGGGTGGCTTTGAGCTGGAAAAGCAGAGTGCAGACAGAGCCAAAACCATTTCTGGGTGTCAGAGCTCACCAAAACAAACCCAGGAATTTTGTGGTGTGAGGAAATGTGGGTTTAGGACTTCTGCTGGGTTTGATGGCAGTCAAGCATTCCCGGCCACCTGATAGTCCAGATGGAGATGCTGGAACATGGATAACCCTTATAAATTAACTGTAGGGGATGCAGAGATGAGAGCAGAGATATGGATGAACACTTCCTACTGTCTGTAATAGTCAGGAAAATAAAACTTTACATTTCTGAATTAAAAAAATGCAAGAGAGAACATGAGTACCTAACTTTCATGAATATCACGACTGAAAGGAGTGGTGAACGTAGCATTTTCAGGGAAACATTAAACTCATCTCAAATAACGTAATTCAGAAATTTTAATTTATTGTTGCCTCAGCACACAAGGCTGAAATTAAATGCCACTTCATCTAGTACTGTTTTTTTCAGTGTCACAGTGAAACACAGCTCATTTTCTTTCCTTAATTTTAACTTTCTTTTGTATTTTCTTACTTTGGATTTCATCTGTTCTGTGAACTCTTAAGAATCCATGCATTAATCCAAAATCTTTCTACAAAACCTGGGGAAAACAGAAGCCATGAGACACTTTGAAAATTAAGACAACATCTAGATGAAATCTTTGCTCTGATTGGAAATTACATATTCAAGAGTAGTGACCAGTATTGGATTATTAGCTCAGGTAAATAGATAGATAGATAGATAGATAGATAGATAGATAGATAGATAGATAGATAGATAGACAGACAACTTGCCTTAAAACAATTTTGCTTTCATGGTGAAAAGAAATTAAGAATTTTTTTAAAAAATTAAAGCCAAGAAAAATTTGTTTCTAAGGGTGCTACAATCGCCTTTTAAAATTTATTCCACCATCTTTTCCAAATTTCTAACTAAATCTATCCAGATTTTTAACCAAACAGGAGCATAAAACACAGCAAAAATATTTTCCATGAATTTTGAGAAGACTTTACTCAGCTCTACATTGAAACTTCTCAAGACCTACTTGTCTAAAAACACCCAGTCTCCTCTCCTGCAGCTGTAAGACATGAGTTGCACGTGGTTTGGTCTCTGTTAGTTGATCTTGAGGAAACAGAGTGATCTGGGATGAGAAAAGTGACAAAAACAGGAGCGCTGTTGGGGGCTGATAGCCAAACACAAACCACAGACACGGCTGCCAAGATACATAAACTGTGTGTCCAGGCTCAGCTGCTGGCTTCTGTGTTGGGAAATATCCCAAAAACAGTATTCAGTAAGGACTGAGTGGCAACCTTTTTTGGCTTGGTTATTTTGGGGGTTTTTTTGATTGTTGTTGTTCATTTTTGGGTTGGATTTGTTTGTTTGTTTGGTTGGTTGGTTGGTTGGTTGGATTTTGTTGTGGTTTTGAGTGGGGGTTGTTTTTTTGGGGAGGATTTCTTTGGGGTGTTTTTGGGGGGTTTTTTGGGTTTTTTTTTGATACATAAAGGCCATGAAAGCAATGAATGCAATTGAATGACAATGATTCATTTAGAGATGAGTATCTACACCCCAAGTAGCATTTTTAAGTTGCAGAAAAAGTGTATTTTTGTTTATACAGTCCATCCTCCTCTCCACAGGGTGCCAGGATGAGGACATAACACAGGTCAGGTGTTATACAATGCAGGTATTAGGTGGATTTTTCTTCCAGGAGTGAATTTAGTCTCTTTTTCAATCCATGTCCACTTCTTTCATCCACAATGTGTTGTTTCAAGGTGATGAATTGTGTACTACTTTAAACATGTCCTTTTTGTGTTCATTTTAAAAGTCTATACCTGGTTCCATTTGATAACAAATTTCTAATTAAATACCAAACTAAATTGCAGTTTTTTCCCAAAAAAAGGTCTCAATTTATTACTTTCACTTAATGACTTTGTAGAATTAAATTTTTTATTTCAGACTTAGTGTCTTTTACTCTGTATTAGAACTCTTAAAGTTAGATTTACAGCTTTGGATTTTTTGAAACACCAGAGGCTTTATTAGTTTTGTTGTTGGGTTTGTTTTTTCCCTTTCACTTATGATAAATTCCTTAAACCCAGGTTTAAATTATCATGGTAATTCATCCACTGCATGTTTTGTTGTTGATCACTGTCATGATTTAACCCCAGAGACCAGCCAAGCACCATGCAGGCATTCTGTGTTTTTATAATTCCATAAAAATTCTTTTCTTAGACTTTATTCTTATTGGACTGTATGTGATTAAAATGGCTAATTATTTCCCTCCTTACTCTGATACCTACATATTACACTTAAAACATCAGATAAAACAGGAATACCCAGCACCCCAACCCATCAAAATCACCTTCAACTCAGAAAAGATGATAGAAAAAAGAGAGGCCGTTTTGAGGAGATGATGAAAATTTGTGTCTCCCTTTCACTATTTGAGGAACACTGCGTATGGTCTTAGAATTCCAGAACCATTCAGGATGCAAAAGACCCCTGAGACCAGTGAGTCCAACCTGTGATCAATCCCCACCCTGTCCCCAGCCCAGAGCTCTGAGTGCCACCTCCAGCCCTTCCCGGGACACCTCCAGGGATGGGCACTCCAACCCTCCCGGGGCAGCCCCTGCCAAGGCCTGAGCACCCTTTCCATGGGGAAATTCCTGCTGGTGCCCACCCTGCCCCTGCCCTGGCCCAGCCTGAGGCCGTTCCCTCTGCTCCTGTCCCTGTTCCCTGGGAGCAGAGCCCGACCCCACCTTGCCATAACCTCTGTTCTGTTGCAGAAAATGATGGATCTGGAGAAGTATAAATGTAGCATATGATGAATCAATCTCTAGAAACTGCCCACTGAGATTCAAAGAAGCCCACAATGATGAAGAACACTGGCTCATTTGATCACATGAACCAAATTAACAGAGGTCTGGTCAGAACTTTGATAGGTTGAAAGCCCAGGTAGGAGGGCTGGGCCCACATGTTTATGAGCGAAATGTGCTACATGTGCATGAAATAACACATCTCCCTCTCACTCCCTCTTCCTTAAACCACCTGTAAACCAGCATGCAGATTCCATTTTTTTAATATCTCTTATTTATTACCCACAGTGCTGCCTGCACTGTAAAGCTGAGAATTATTTGTCCCTGTAATATCAATATTTTCCAAAGGGTTCAGACAATGTACACCCTTACTATGCTTCATCTTCCATTACTCCTGTAAGCATGTGTAGTAAATGTTTAGGATTTTTTTTCTTGAAGGAAAAAACCTACCAAAACACACATCTATGTCCCTGGTGCTACCTCACCAGTTCTCTGTACTGTATTCCTGGCAGTTCCTTGTAACAGTATTAACTAGAATCACAGTCTTGAGCTCAATCCTACCAAAAATGATAAGCTATGCACATAAAATCCCCTCGGTAAATTTCTTTAATCAGTTTTCAGATTATCATTCCTCATCTGAATTAAAATGTGATTGTTGTAAATAATGGCTCCCTTGCTTTTCTTGGGCAAAGCAGAGAGTGTTTAAAATTTGATTCAGAGTGAAAACAATGATGGATGCAGAAGCTGTTTTTTAGAGGAGGCACAACCACTTTAGATGCTCAATGAATATCACCAGTAAAAATGATGATGGGGCTGTTTTGACAACCTTTCTTTGACCAACCTGATAACAAAGTATTATAAACTGGAAGTCTGGTTTGTTATCAGAGAGGGAAATCTTTAGTCACGCTGTGATATTATTTTAAGAATGTTTAAGTTTGATTTGGTTTGGTTTTGCTAGTCATTTTTATATTGTATGGTATTCCACACCAATTTCTTAAAGGGTTTGGTGAATGAAGTATTAAGAACTGCATTTTATATCTCTAGGAGAGATTCTGCATACAGATGTATGCAGAACTGTATGAAATGCTGGTTGGATATATTTTAATTTTGTCCTGACAAAAATTTCTCAATGACAGCTGGGCTACCCATGGATGCAGAAATTCCTTGTGCTCCTGCAGATGATTTAAGTGCAGAGGTGCCCTGTATGGTAATGACACAGTTGGCAACTTTGGTATGGTGAAAGGGAAGATATAGTAGGACTTCACTATTTTATTTCAAAATAGATATCTTCTATCATCTTCAAAAGGGAAAAGAAATACTGAGGTGTGTGTATACATGCACATAACAGTAATTTATATGAATACCTAAAAGCTAAAGCATTAGTTAAATACATATTACCTTTAACAAGAAGCAAAATGTTGCAGGAAAGTTTAAACTGCCTGACACAGAAATAAGGAAATTCAATCCATGTTGCCACAACTTTCTTCACACTTCATGAAAATTCTGTTGAAAAAAACCCTTAAAGTAATAGTGATTTAGCATCAAGCTACCTTGTATTTATTGCTTTTCATATTAATATTGCTGGTATTGATATGTAATTAAAAGTGTCTTGCTTCAGTTTAGGCTAAAAATGGAACTCTTTCTTTCTTAAAGGTTAATATTCACACTATTTCTTGATTATTTTGTTTTAAAAGTTCACTTCAATAAAACCTGTGAAGTGTAGCCTGGTCATTTTTTTTTTTTCTTTTACTTTTTCCCTGGAGGAAAGGAAAATACTTCAATCCTGTACTAAATGGTATAGGAAGTGGATGTACCAAATACATCATTGAAGGTAATGTCAAGCAATGTTCCCCTGCTGCTATATTCACTGAAATCTGTTTAAGTAACAGATATTTCAGTGCCCAACCCTCCTGAAGGGTCTGCTCTTACACTCTGACAAAGTTCTTTTGTGGGGAAGGGGCTGGGGGTGCTGGTGGGCCACAAGGTGCCCAGGAGCTGGCAGAGTGTCCTGGGGCCAGGAGGGCCAGGGGGACCCGGGGGCACGGGGTGCCGTGTGAGCAGTGAAATAAAAAGGGAAGGACTGGTGGTCCTTTTAAGCCTTTATTAAAAAGTGATCAGCTCGGGTGGGGGCTCCAGCCAGCTTCGTTGCCCCCACTTTGGCTTGGAGGAGGAGGAACTTCAGCTCTGTCACTCCCTGTGACAGAGCCGGGCCTTC
>VYXG01005361.1:162439-191432 GCA_013397235.1 Lanius ludovicianus | reverse complement strand
ACCCGGGGGCACGGGGTGTGGGCAGCAGGGCAGGGAGGGGATCCTGCCCCCGGGCCCTGCCCAGCTGAGGCCCCTCTGCAGTGCCGGGGCCACTGCTGGGCTCCCGAGGCCAGCAGAGAGCAGGAGCTGCTGGCCAGGCTCCAGGGGAGGCCCCCGAGAGGCTTTGGGGTGTGCTGAGCTCTGTGCTGGGCAGAGGCTGCGGGAGCTGGGCCCGGCCAGGCTGCACAAGGGAAGGCTCCCAGGGGAGCCCAGCAATGCACACAAACCCCTCCGGGGGCTGCCGCAGGACGGGGCCAGGCTCTGTTCCGTGCTGCAGCCACAGCGTGGGCAGCAGTGGCCAGCAAACCAAGCAGCACAAGGGGCACCCCAGCAGCAGGAAGAGCTTCTGTGCATGGAGGGGCAGAGCCCTGCAACAGCTGCCCAGGGAGGGCCTGCAGGGTCCCTCTCTGGAGACAGCCCAAGGCCAGCTGGACACGTTCCTGGGCCACTGCTCCGGGGGACCTGCCTGGGCAGGGGCTGGGCTGGGGCAGCTCCAGAGGCGCCTTCCAACCCCAAATGTCCTGGGATTCTGGGATTCCTTAAACCTGGTGTGTGACTTTTGCCTGTGCCTGAAGATAGGAGATTCTTAAGCAAAGCTTTATTGGCTGTATAAAGTTTATCACCCTTCACTCAGGGCCAAATTGAATCTGGATTTGTGTCCTGTGTATGACAAGCCAAAACCATGAAGCTGCTTCACAGGGCCACAACCTGGCTATATGAGCACTGCAGTTTCATCCTCTGGAGGGCTGCACTTTAAATGTACTTAAATTATTACTCTAAAAGCTAAAAGTTATTTATTTGCCTGGAAATCAAAGCCTCTTGGACATGGCTCTGTATGTTCAGTAGTACTTCTCAACATTGCACAAGCATGAAAATACCAAAGCCCTGCACTGCAAATTAAATCAATGCTGCCTTTTCCAGTGTGTCTGTTGCATTTTGTGCATGTACACATGATTCAGACAACCCTCCATGGCTTTAGAAAGGACAGGATGCTTCAGCAGCACATCAGATCACTGAACTGGGTAGAATAGCTGTGCTAAATTACCTGCAGAACAAATACAGCCTTTCCCAGCCTAACTTGGGCTTTGGGTACAGCTTAAACACTCAAATGTCACACAAGAATCCCCACTGAAATCTCATTTTTGGTAAAACAAAAATAAATAAGTATGGCAGTGCAAATATGTATGTTTGGAAAATCAAAGATTTAAAATGAACTGTGTGTTTCTTGGGTTTTTTTTCCTTATTTATTTTCTCCATCAGTAAAATAAATAAAAATATTTGGCGTGATTGCACTAGGAACAATTATTAGGGTTTTTTCTTACTAAATAAGTATTTTCAAAATAATTGTTCTATATTCTTATATGAATTATGGGAAAAAAAATTAAAATTTAAAAAAAAATGTAGGTATTGATGTTCCAAATATTCCCACCATTATTAACATTGTTAATATTCCCTTTCATTCTTGAAGGAATACAAAAGCTGACATGTAGGTTACAGAATGGGAAACAGCAAGGTGCTGAGGGGTGATATCTGACAGGGGCAGTTAAAAAAAATGTTTTGGGGGCAGACAGTGCCTGAGGAAAGTTAAAAATATGGATAAAGTACTGACAATCCTGCCTGTGTTTCTTGTATTCTTACCAAGAGAGTCCATTCAGGCAGCACCCTGATCATGATTACACAAACGGGATCCTCTCATCTCACAGTGATGTATTTTCTATTCACCAGATATCAAATATTGTCATAAAAGGCTCATGGCAGCATTTGAGCACATCTCAGCATTCAGCACATTAGCAGTGACAAAATGACAGCTTTTGGCTTTGCTCTATTTTCAGATCATTCAAAGTGCTGCAGAAATGTTTTTGGTAGAAGGGAGAGTAGAGAAGAGAGAAGCACAGAACAAAAAAACCAAAGATAGAAAGAGGTCATTTATGCTTCTCAGTGAAATATATCCATGAAGCTAAAACCTCATCACCTTTTGTGATATAAATTCTGCAATATCACCAGCATCCCTTTCTCTGCTCAGACAGGTTCAGCTTAGACAAAGCTACCCTGTGATGACACTTTCTCTGCCTTAACTTTGAGCAAGAAAGAAAATAAGTGACAATTCTTTTGACTTTGAAGACAGGCACAGAGGAGAAGTTTCTGGGACTTGTGGTAATAAGCTGTCTCCCTCTTAAAGGAATTTTTTAATTTAAGGGAACCTTAAAGCTCAGTGTATAAAGGTGTGTACATACATATCTATTTTCTTTGTTTGTTTGTTTGTTTATTCATTTATTTTTATATATAAGTGTTCTTCAGGAACTCATGATAGTTTCTTTCTGCTGATTGAGACAGGAGTGTTTTTGTTTTATTTCTGCCAGTTCAGGTGGCTTCACCCCTGCTTCTTAGTCATCGTTCAAAACCATACTTTTCTTCTTTATAAAAGTAGTAAAAACCCTACTGTAGCTGTAAAAAATAGATTGTGTTCTGAAACTGATGGAAATGCTGCTCAGAGGAAGCTCATGTTGTCCCAGCTGTGAAACAGCTGGGATTTACTCTTGAAAATCAAGCAGTGTTTAGGGTGTCATTACAGGCAGTGGGAACAGAGTGACAAAACACTTGTTTTCAGACTCCAGAAATTCCCAGAATAACTGCAAAGGAGCTTTAAAATTTCTTTGAATCACTCCCAATCCCAATAAAGGTGGCTGAGAATACCCAAAGGAGCTGCAGGATTAATTTTTCTGTGTGTGAGGTCCAATAATTCACAGCTGACAGACTGAACCCACCAGGAAATATATTCTGAAAAGTGTCATTGACTTCAGCTTTGAAAATATCATGGACTTGGTGAAGGTGTGCCAGGTGAATTAGAGACATAATAAATAGGACATTTTCTCCATAAATTATATTCTTTTTCAAGATACTTCATGTACTTTGGGTATATCTGTGAACATTTACAGTAAATCTTGAGCCTTTATTAAAGGAAATGTGTTTCAGTTTTAAAATTTAATAAAGAAAGAGTTCTAGGAAGGATTTCTGGGAATTCATTTGGACTACTGAAACTACATTCTATGAGGGTTTTTACTGAGGCAGGAGAGGATGATTAATTAAGATATAAGCATGAGAAAACATTAAAAAGTAACAAATTGGTTGGGTTTTTAAAAACAAAACAAAACAAAGCAAAGGAAAAAAAAAAAAGCCAAATAAGCTCCATAACTTCATGAATTATCCAGTGAGGAAAGAATGGGAAGATTTTTTTTTTTCAGTCCATGGTGATTTTTGCTGCCTTCATGCAGTCACCCAGTGTTGTTCAAAATCTTTTGGAGAACAGCACTTTCATTTCTTGGTATGGGGTACATAAAAGTTTGTGAAACATCTCATGAAAGGAGTCAAATGTCACACTCAGACCCAAATGTAAACCAGATGAACAAATCAAGACACAAAAAACCCCCCAACAAGCAAAAATACAAAACAGACAAACAAAAAAACTTCAGCCCTGATAACTCCCTAAAGGTATACCTCTATAACTAGAAAATAATGCTTATACTCATTTTTTATAGTCGTTTATTCTTCCACTCAGTGAAAGACCAAGTTACAATAAAGTATTTGATAAAACTTATAAACTTTATTTCTATGATTTTGCTCTTTTGGCTATTTATGTATATTCAACTATTCCATTAACTGCTCACTAACTTCCATTGTCCTTGAGCCATTTTAGAAAGAAAACCATACTGAGATAGACAACCTAAAATATATTGTCTACAAAACTAGAATTTATGAACAAATTTTTAAGGATCTTCATAGAGGACAAAGAGTGGGGGTAGGAAAAGAAGCTCAAATACTTCTGAGAAATAATATTATTCTAATATTTACTATGATTTGGAGTTATGAGTTTCTTCTTTGTTTGGTTTGGGGTCTTATTTTGTTTTTTTTCTTAAGAGTGTTTAAAGAGAGCAACTTTCTGCAGAATGAAATGGGGAAAAAAAACCCCATAATTGATTCTGTTGTTAGGGTTTAACAAATTGTGTCAGCATGGGAGCTAAAGCAGAAAAGATCATATAACTTTATAACTGCTTATGGCTTTTGTAATGATAGTTATTATGCTTAGAGGATTTTAATGGCTATGAAAGTATCAGGGAAAATCATCCAACAAGGTACTACAGGTGGGTTTTATGGTTGCAAGCAGGAGTAAAAAAAAAAAATTAAATCCATTATTAACCCGGAGTTATTTAGAAGGAATTTTTAATCACATTCGGTTAGCAAACATTGCTAAATATTCCCCTCCCCACTGCAAGAATTAATGATTCATTAAATGTTTTCCTCAGCCAGAACAATATTAAACAACCAAGCAAACAGGATTTTCTGTCAGAAGAAACTGCTTTGGTTTATTCTTCTTGAGTGCAGGAGCAAACACGAATTCTTTGAAAATGCCTACTTTTAAAATCAAAAAAAAGGGTGGGGGTAATATTTCTGTGGTGGAACTCCTGAAGACATAAATTTGTCTTGCTGAACCAGTTAGGTGTGCAGCACAAGGAAACTTCATATTTTCAAAAAAGGCCTACAATCTGAATATTCTTGTTTCTGCAAGCAGCATTTTGCTTTTCCAAGTCTTTACCCTAAAATTGCTTGGTAGCTCCACATTACACCCAAAGTATTAAAATCCGCTGGGTTTAAGGCATTTGCTCAATGTTCTGATGGAGTGGAGGCATCTGCTCAGTGGCTGGTTTATAACATACATTTCTGACTCCAATTCCAGTTCTTATGGCAGTGATGCCTCTTCTTGGTCTTAAAATCAAGAACCAGTAGGAGATAAATGTCATGACCAAGGAAGAGCACATCCTTATTTTTCTCATTTCCTCAGTGAAAGACATGAGAGTTTTGTGTTTTAATTTCGTCTTTTTTTTTTTCTTGTTTATTTTTTTCCCCTACCAAATCTCCAAAGATTAGTGTTATTTCTTGCTTGATATATCTGATTTTATATCTAAATGGCAGTTATTCAGAGCAATGCAATAGTGTAAGGGATTTACATGTTCCACAGAAGAGGAGCTTTCCCTCAAGAAATTTTATCCTGTGCCTTTTCCTTGTTATCTGTCTGCTGCAACTTTAATGATAATATATACTCGCTAAAGAGTGTCATATTTTTTTGTGGCAAATTAAACAGCTGGCCTCATATAAATATTGCCTTCAGTGCTCTTCTGAGCAGGATAGGGCATAATTTCTGGAAGAAAATACGCTGCATATTTAAAAGTATCTAAACAAAATAGTGGAAGTGGTAGAAAAGCAGCTACTGGGATGAGTCACTTACACATGACACTTACACTTGTCCAAAGAGCAACATTCTCCTCATTATTTCCATAAATGAATCCTTAATCTTGGGTCAAAATCAGAACTGACATGGAAGAAATAAACTTTGAGCTGGGCCCTCCTGCCACAGGGCCCTGTGAGTTGAAGAACTGCCCCTTTTCTTATTCTCCCTGTAGATGGGAGCATTGATGCCATATCCAATTTCTCATCAAGCAGATAGAAATATAGACTTCCACATCACCTGCTTTATTCAGTGAAAATCAATTCACATGACAGGTTTCATGACGGATTTTATGCAGGGGAAGGTTCATGTGGGCATGAGCATAAGAGGGAGTATGTTCCATGATATTCAATTTATGGGAAGCTCTGTAAGTTAATACATCTGTTTAAGTCATTGGACTTTCTTAATATGGCTAATATACAGGATTCAAGTTCAAAACTTGTCTTTAGAGTGAATGTTGTGTTTGAGAAGCTGTGGCAGTCCAGTGAAGCTCCCACTGACTGAAAAAGAGGAAACAAACCCTCGGTTTTTAAAGGGGAGAAAGGAATAACCTTGAGACAGAATTCTTGATAACAACAGTGAGGAAATAATAGTCAGGGTCTTACAATCCCAAAAGAATTTGTTGGATTTTGAGTCTAAAATAATCCTTGTTATATTTAAAATGCATAGAATTAAAATACCTATACCTAATTTATATTTCAAATGTTTGATGATCTCCAATCTTTTTTTTTTTTTTTTACAACACTTCCATTATGTTCCTTGTCAAAGAAAACACTTTCATAGATAAAAAAAATACTGTCAGGAAGACTAGAATAAATTAACTGTTTTATCAGAGATGAATTCAAGAATCTAATTCAGGACAGAAGTGTGATCAATTAATCACTTGATATTAAAGTAATCCTAATTATTCTGAAACAAAATAATTCCATTTTTAAGGGAATAAAGACTTAATTTTGATAGTGTATATCCCTTGGTACTCTCTAATCAAAACCTCTAGCAAAGGACAGAAAATAAATACATCAAAGTCCTGTAGAGATTAAGTATACAATATGAAATATTAGGTAGGAATTACTTTTCCAAAGAATGCAATTTCTTGCACCTACAGAATTTGGTGATTTAGGTGTTCAAGTCACCATTTCCATTTCCAAGAAAATCAAAGTAGGGAGAAGTCTTTGGTGGACTGTGGGAAGCCACATGAGTCACAGTCTTAGTGACAAGAAGCCATTTTACTTGGGGTTAAAATAACTTGTTGGCATATATTCTGTATTTTGCATTCTGTCCAAGGAACTATGTGCACTGAAAGAACTCCCAAAATAATCTGTGAAGCTGAAGACAGAAGCACAGTGGGAAAAAACAAACACAAAATATGTATGTGATTTAAATTTTGCTCTAAAACTGCACAGCACTGTCAGTACTGGCAGGGAAACCCAAAACTAGTGCAGAATTAAAAAAAAAACAAAACAGAAAAACAAAACCAAAATAAATCAAAACAAAAGAAACAAAAAACCAAAACAAATGAACAAACAAAAAACCCCAACCCAAATAAATAAATAAATACAGAAACTCCCAAAACAAATAAACTAAAAACCAGCTGTGAGGAAAGCAGCAAGAAAGTCCAGAAGAAAGTAAATAATTTTCAGTGCTCCATTTTTTGAGTGACAGTCTGGATGGCAGGCAAATGGACACCCATTAGAAATTAGAGGTAAGAAGGTTCATACATAACTCTTAGAAAGCTACAGCCTGTATGGGAAATTAGCTTAAAACACTGATGAAGGAGATTTATGTAAGAATAGGAAATTACTGCCAGGGTTTTTCTCTTTGAGATATGTTTTTCTTCATTACAACTCCCTAAAAATCAGGGTACAGCAATAGGTGGAAGAAGATCATGCAGTCAGGCCAATCTGTCAGCAGTAGTACCAGTATTTTCAGGTTCAAAAAAAATGGGGAAACAGAAGGCAGACTGTAAAACAAGACAGCAACGAGTGAACTGTCATCAGGGCAAAGGTTCAAGCTGAGAAATCAAAAATGTATTTGGACTTCTAAGATCTGGTTTAGATCTTTTCATGGACCAGCAGAAGGTAATTGCAAAAACATTTTGATTACGTATTTTCCTGGAATAATTATGAACTAAAGTAGGAAATAATTTTCTTTGGTTTGTGTTCCCTGGTTTTTTTGTTTTTTTAAGTGACTGAAAATACATTAAACTGAGGGGGACAATGCTGCCTAAGCATATGAACTTATTTGAACTTCTAAGAACAGTGTTGATCTAACACCTTCAATGTGCAAATGCCTTGAATTTACAAGGAAATATTTCCACTCATGTTTTTGAACTGTGTCCAGAGATACCAGTTTTAGGGTCTGCCAAACTGAAGGAGTCCAAAATTTCTGAAGAATAGTGTAGTTTCTGCAGGCACTTTTGAACATTCCAGCCATCATTTTTCTACACTTTTTCTTGGCAGTTTGGAAACTTACATAATTCCAAATTGTCTTGGCAAGCGTGAGACTGCAGAAGGACAGCTTCTTG
The DNA here is from genome assembly GCA_013397235.1 of Lanius ludovicianus. Lineage (NCBI taxonomy): Eukaryota > Metazoa > Chordata > Aves > Passeriformes > Laniidae > Lanius > Lanius ludovicianus. The sequence goes on along the minus strand of VYXG01005361.1, from coordinate 183,588 downwards.
CAGAGATCCTCTCTCTGCACCACAGCTTTATTTCAGACTTCTCAGGGTGTTTGTGCACTTCAAAAAATCTGCTCATGTACATTTATTTCCACCATTAAACCCGCTTCTGAATTGATATTTTGCTCCCATAATAGCTATTTTTCAAAGATCATAGTGCGAGCAGAACATCATCATATTCTTTCATTGCATTACATAACTTCAATTTCAGGCCTTCTGGCTTTCCTAATTCCTGAGCTATGGATATTGCTGGGTGAAATGATTTCTTCCAAGACCCCATTGCTGAAAGGGAAAGCAGCGCTCCTGCTGCAGAATTTGTCTGGCTAAAATAAACAATTGGTGGCTCATCTGTTCCTTTACTCTTAGAAATTTGTTATTTACAGGATAGTTGTCTGAAGTATCTCTAAAAAAAGACAGAAAGAATAGCAGTAGAAAGAATAATAGTATTTTAAGCTTGCACTTAGAAGAAGGAACCAAATGGAAGCATTTTATTTATATATTTATTTATTCATTCATTCGCCCATTTTTTTCCCTAAGAGTTGCACTTTAGGAGCACAGTGCTTATATTAGGCCTCCTATAGTCTTCTTTTTAAAGTTCTATTAGGGAATTATCCTCTGTTCATCTCTTTGTAAGAAATTATACTTTCCATAACCACAAAAACCGCATACTCTGCATAGCTGTGGATGCATTGACATCACTGTAAATTTTACAAGATTTCATACAATCACAGCAAAAGAAAAACAACTTGTGAAGACCCCACACTCACATTTTGTGGAATAAAGCATAGAAAATGTAGGCACAGAGAAGGGAAAACAATTACTTAGGTGAGCTCAGGGAAGGATCAGTCTAAGTGAGCAGTGGGTTGGATCCTGTCCATAAAAAAAAAAAAAAAAAAAAGAGAGATTTTTAAAAGCGTAGGCTTTGATACTTTNAAAAAAGAAAGAGTGAATTCTCTAACACAACTGATTTGAGATTTTGTGATAAAATGTGGGGCTGCTGTGGCAAAGGATATTTGTGACAGTAATATTTGATTGCTATTCACATCTCAGGAGGCCCAGAAATGGAGCAAGTGCAGAAGATGTGTATGGAAGAGCACTTTGGGTGGAAGTGCATGCTCTGTAAGCCTCCAGATGGTGTCTGACAATGTTTAACCAGCTCAAGTCAGCCAGCCTGAGACTGCCTTTAAAAAGCAGAGAAGCTGAGAACTTGGAGTGATGTCTGCCTTTGTATGAATGTCAGAGACCACCCTTCAAAGTTGATTTGGCACCAAATTGTTGTTGAATGTGTTTCAACAGCACAAAAGAGCAGGGGGGGAAATGGCTTTATCCACATGTCCTGCAGTACCTGCCTTCAGCATTAATATCCATGTCAGTGTCACAGAGTTTCACAGGAATGTTAGAGATAATCAGCTAGAAAGTCCTCCAGACAGCAGTTTTGGAACAAGAACCTTTATCTGCATAGAGAAAATGATTGGCTCAAGTTGTTGCAGCACACTCAAAAAGGGCAAAATGAACAAAGGTCTAGGACCATGCTCTTGTACATAACAAAATAAATATAGATCAACCCTCAAAGCAGGAGTAGACTCTGCACAGCAGGCAGCTCTTTCATTTACTCCAGAAAATGCCAGCACAAGAATTATACAGAGGAGCACAAAGTGCCCCCAGCAGGGCATGAAAACACATGAGAAGCACATGAGAGAGAGAAACTCTTCCACACCAGACACTTTTAAAGAATTAGATTTTGAGAGATCTGTGAAATTACAGAATCATTGAGGCTGGAAAGCACCTCCAAGATGGTAAATTCCAACTTTGACTGATACCCACCTTGTCGAGCCAGACCAGAGCACTGAGTGCCACTGTTTCTTGAACTCCTCCAGGTGACCCAACACCTCCCTGAGCCCACTACAAGGCTTGACATCCCTCTCAGTGAAGAAATCCCTGGTTCCTTTATCCCTGCTAAGAGAACTGCAGGTAAGAAGGGAGAAAAATCAAAACAAATTCAGATTAGCAAAAAGCATCATTTGATTGTTTGCTAGTGGGAAAAAAATGATCATATCTATTCAACATCTATCAAGTTTGTGTCTGTCATCTGCAAAAGTAATTACTGGTGGTGGCCACGCTGCTGCTGCTTTGAAATGCTACAGAGCACAGGAGCTCCTTTAGGAAAACTCCAGAATATTTTACCTGTCTGCTTCTTGCTCACCTCTTAGGCAGAGTCTTTAAACACAGTTCCAGAGCAATGCAAACAGCAGTATATCAAAGGGTGGGAGAAGACTGTGCTGCACATAAAACACAGCTTGGAACTGACAGAGAGAAAAATTGGAAACAACGATTCTCTGAGCAAATAATCTCAACTCATGTTGTTTTCCACCCCTGCAGTTCTCATTTGGGAGGAAGCCAAACAAGCTAATCTAACAGATGTCTGTGCCACTGATTTAAAGTCAAAGGTAGGACACTTCCAATATCCATCTAATTCAAGCAGGGAAGCTTTCTACTGATAGCCACAGAGCAGCACTGAGCCAGAGCTCTCCCTCTAAGCAGGCAGGTTGATGTTTATTGCTCTTACACAGCACTGACTTGTGTGATTCTGAGTGACTTGATGCTTACTGCCCTCAGTAAAATATCCTACTAATAGGGATAAGCTACAGTTCTGGGTTGTTTTGTTGTTTTTTTGGGGTTTTTTTGGTTTTTTTTTTTTATTGTTTGGGGTTTTTTTTACAGTTTGACAGTTTAAATTTCCATTTTACAAATAAATGGAAACAATAAATAAATATTAATTTTGGTAATAAGCAATTCGATGTTCAGTAAGAATCCTTCAGAGATCATTTCAGATAGAGTGATATTGATGGTTTAGAGATTCAACTCTGTTACAAAAGGATATGTTAACTAAACCTCTCTAGAGTTATGAAAAAAAGAACCAAACAAACCCAAAGTAACAAAAAACCCAAATAATATTTTCGTCATATGGCTACTACAGTTTAAATAAGCTTGACTGGCCAGGTCTTGGCAAACCCCTTCTCTGGTGGCTGAATCAAAACTTTCTACTAATATAGCATAACTCTTAAGCACTTTGCTTCTGAGCAAAGCCTTTGGGAGGTGAATTAAATATAAACTCACAGCTCAGCATGCCCTGGTGACTCCTGCAGCTTGAAATCACAGCTCTGAGGAAAGTGTTCATGTTCACTTTGAAGTGCTACGACTTGAAACGAGGGATAGCAATCTAAATAAGAACACGTTTGCTTTCTTCATCAAGGCACACAAGGAAGAAGAAAGATAACTCTGACACAAAGACAGGAGCAGCATTTGATTTTCACTCTGGAATTAGTCATGGCATTCTTTCTGGAGATAGAAGCCACCACTTTCTTTCCTCTATTCCTTATCCTCAAGGCACCCTGGAAATCCCAGATTTTCTTTTGCTTGTGTCCTTGATACCCTTATTTTTTAAGCCTCTTTTTTGAGAGTTCCTTATGCTATACCAATATATATTTGTCCAGCAGGGATACTTGCATGAATATTTTCCTTTTTTCCTCCACAGTAAATCTTAGAATTTCTATGGGGACTTGCTTTTGTGGTTTTGGTCAGTTTTGATGTGGGTTTTTTTTCTTCTTCCTTTGTATGACAGACAGGTTTGGCTGGATGCTTACTAATATTATTTGGGAACTGTAAAATTATAAACCTGCTGTTCATAGAAAAGGAAGAGGCTGTTTAACAATAATCAACCTCATTTATTAAAAAAACAGTGAATTCTCTGGGTAATAATGACAAAAATGTCTCTGGCATTGTATATGGAACAAAGAAAGAACCCATGACAAATTGAGGCATTACATACCTGTGATGCTGTTTCCTTTTTTATATAAACTTTTCTTTGTTTATGGGCTTTTTTTTTTTTTTTAATGTATGCCATGCCCAAACAAAGAAAATTTAATTAAAAGAAAAGAATCTTAAGGAGTGAGGGAGAAAAAAATTGCATGACCTTTAAAAGACGTTTCTGCCTCAGATGCTGATCGACAAAATGTTCTTGCATTCTTATATATTCACATGGCCTCAGGCAGTTCCAATACAGAATTTTCTGTACTGTGTGCTTTCCTACAAATCAGTAATTGAGGGTTGTTGCAGTGTACAAAGTCACAGCAATTTAACATTTTCTATAAATGCCAGCAGAGGGTTATTCAGTTTCTGCAGGTCCCAAGGTCTTTTGTGCATCATCTAGACCAAAACAGTGATGCTACAGAAAACCATGAGGAAAAGCAGCAGAAAGCCTCCTGCTTGCTCCAAAATAGGGGAAATATGCTTTAAAATGTATTTACATAATAGCATTGACAAATGTCAACAGCATGAATTTAGCTACTCATTAACAGCATTATTTAGTGGGTTTGAGAAATGCAGAAAGCTTTTGAGGTTTCAGTCACTTATCCAGCTGCATCACTTAGCCACAATTTAAATCTTGTGGCTGGTGAGGAGAATAGTTAGGTGACCCAAAAAATTTATCTTCACTTCCTGAAAATAAACAACAATCCAAGATTTCACAAAAAAATCCCAGAAATTCATTGTGTTAATTTTTGAATATAAATGCATAATGCTGCTTTTCTTACTTTTTGGGATTTTTTCCCAGAAACTGTGATACTTGGATTTAAAGTTAAATAGGACACTTACCATCCTACAGAATGGGGGGCATCTTGCATGGTGGTTTTTTCCTGCCTTGATGTTTTGCACCATTTTCTAATGATGTCTTTAGGCTGCATTTTTATATTCCAGAAGTTTCACTGTTTTCTGCACCTGACACATACTGGTTTGTACACCTGTGACTGATTTCTGACAAATATTTTCCCTAAGTGGCACTTTCTGTATTATGACCCTCTGTTTCTCCTGGAATTTGAAAGATGCCTACTTTTGTGCTTCTCTTTTGATGGATATTTCATAATGACAGATATTTTTTGACAGAGTAGATGAGCAACAAACTAATCAAGCTCTCAAAGGCTCAGTTTGTTTTCACAGTAGGTTAATGATAAAGATCTTTAATGGTTATCAAGCAGCAGCTTGTGGAGCCTAGGGGAGTGTCACTTCAAGTTTTGGGAAGCTGGAAAAGCCTCTAAATGTTTATTTCCACCAAAGAAAAATGCTGCAAAATACATTGCTCCTGTCCTCTCTGAACCATCCTTCATTCTTCATTCATCAGTGGTTTTCATTTTGCTTTACTTTCACTTCCTGTAAGTATCCAATGGCACTAAGGCTAATGCTTATGCCATTAAACATAATTACTTAAATATTTAAACAGTGATAGACGCATTTATTCTAGTAACAAACTTATTCAAACAGTCAAGAGTACATTACCATCTGAGTCAAGCATTATTTGGTTTCCATCTCTCTTAAGGGAGACTGTGAAAGTAAATGAAAGGAAAATCCATTTCTACGTTCCTGTTTGAATAGGGCAGTATCCTCCACAGGTTAAATCAGCATTTAATGAATATATTTCACTTTTTCTTCTCATTCTTGTGTGGTTCATGTGTGAACCTTAGGTATTTCTATCCTTTGCAATGCTGTTGGTTATTTTCCACAGTAAGAAGTCTCCTGGCCTCCAGGCTTAATTTTGATTTAAATCCCATGGCATCATAATGTTAAAGAGAAAATGATAATTTTCAAAGATTTTCACTTCAGGAATGTCTATTTGTATCCTAAGTTTGTTACACATGGCAAAGACATTGGTGCTTATTTGAATCTCCTGAAACTTTGGTCACTACACCTATCTGATTTTTTTAAGATACATCATGATGTTTAATAGCTAAGGAACATTTGTCTGTAAAATTAAGACATTAAACTACTTATAAATGTGCTATATAGTGAAAAAAATTCCTCTTGCATGGCTCCTTAAAATTTTGTGGTGGTACAGAGAAGGATCACTCCTAGAACCCAGGAGCTACTCACAAAGCCCTAATAGTCCCCTAAATTGGCATTACATAAACTTACATAGCCAAGACTTGAGAATCATAGCAATAGTGAAAATTTGGTACAAGCCAAAATCAAATGAAATTTCCATTTTTTTAATGTAAGACACAATAATTCTGTAATTCATTCCACTACAGCTCAATAGTTTAAAAAAAAAAAAACAATTTAAATGTTGCAGTGAGGACAAGTTGCTGACTTGATATTTTGTTGAAGAGAGTTAGATCCCACAAAAACTAAGCTGGAAAAAATGAGCTCATCAAGGCCCTAGCATTCTCCTGTATTTTGACCTCTTTCTCTCTCCTTTTTTCTCCCCTGACTCCTGACAGAAGGATGCATTATGGCAGATATAAAATGGCACTCTGGACCCACAGTGGGAGGTTTACACCCCTGCTCCTGCAGCTCTCCCTCACGGGAGCACTTCCACTGAAGCCGCAGAATTCCTCAGAGGCAGTTTAGCTCACACTTTGGAAGGACAGAAAAGACTTTTACCATTTAGTTTTCCCTGTTGCACAGCCATGGAATTGTAATGAGGAATTGTTTTTGAAACTCTCCTTCTCGGGGTGTTTGGCCTCTCGTGTGTGCCTGGGCAGTGGGAGGCACACAGGCTCTGCAAGCCCTGGACTCCTTGTGAACCCACTGCCTGTGCTGAAAAAGTCACCCAAAGAGCTTGAATATAATATCTGAGGCTTATTAAGTGGCTGCTAATTGCATTTTGTTAGCTGAGGACTTGGGCAGAAAATTGCTTGCAATTGAGCTCACAAATAAGCCTTTGGTCCTTGATGTCATAAATAATGCACAAAATTTTCAGAATTTAGGTCTTAAGCTGCACCACCTAATACAAAATAAATCCAGCAGTCTCAGTATGCAAAATCTGACAGTGTCTCAGTCCTAAACCTTCTTTAACCTTCTTTCCTTCACAATTAATTGAGTTAGGCTGGGCAGGCTCAAATGAGCACAAGTAGAAAATTTCAATAAATTACCATGAATCCTTACAAGTATTATTTATTTCCATGGATGTAGATATACAAGCTTTCTACAGGCTTAATGATTCCCTTTTCTTTTGTATCTAGGCAGGTAAAGAACCTATGAAAGATCTGAAAACATTATAAAAACTAATCAGCCTAAATGATTCTGTCTTCTGGAGACGGATTCTTGAGTGGATTTTGGGTGAAGGATTTGTGGAAGGGGAAAGCTTGAGGGATTTTTGTTGGTTTGATTTTTGTCCTGTTTTTTTTCCGAAGAAAAATTAATACGAAACATAAACCACACAATTATAACTATATGTATATATATATTAACATCATTAAACATTTGAATTGATGGTATTCAATTGAATACCTTGATTGAAATTTTGGATTATTTAAGATGGCAGAAGAATTTAAGTTCCTGTGTTGTCCTTGAATTTGAATTGAAAGAGGAGTTGAAACCAGCTAATAAAATCCTTGCTCTTTGCATACTTTTCAACTAAGATTTTAATGCTCCCACTATGCAAATAAACCAACAGGAATAATCTCAGGCATTTCCATAAAATCAGGAGAGTGTGGTACTAATTTACTGTATTTCATTTACAAGAAAATACGGTCCTCTACACTTAACAATCTGTTGATTTAATTTGCCTTATAAAGTACCACAGTTTTCAGAGGCCAACTTCCAAACATTTCTCCTGTTGGAGAACATTTAGAAGTTTGGGCAGTTTTTAGCTGGAAAATGTCATTCTTTCTGAGGTTGTCTGTGCTCCACACACCCACAGAGCCTGTACAGATGCCCAGACAGGAAGGGGTATGGAAGCTCTCAGCTGTGTTTTTTGGGGTCTTTTTGTTTTCTCTAGAGGCTGAGGATATGTTACTTTTTACACGCTCTCCTTCCCAGAGGAAGCAGTCAGATATTTACTGCCATGTTTGCTTTTGCAGCTGAGGTTTTTGTGTTGCCTGTGAAGACTTCTTTTTATCTAGTTTAACCCACAATTCATTTTTTTTCCCTCCCACAGCAGCAGGTTTTGCTCAACACACTACTTGAGGTTTTGAAACATGTACCTCAAGGCATATTTATACCTGAGGAGCTTTCAAAATGAGCTTGAAATTCTTCTCACAGAGGAATAGGGAACATGTGAGCAATTCATTGTAAGTGTGGCTGTGTAATAGCTCTTGTGTTGGGCACAAAGCAAGATAACAACCCCTGAGGCCTGTGCACTATTTTGACATCCTCTCTTCAACATATTTTAAGTGTCTCCAACTGAAAAAGAGCATCCTTTGTGCCTGTGTTGTGTTGGCTGGAAGAGAGAAAGGCTGTGAACCTTTTCAGAGCAATTCAAGTAATTAATGTAAGATAATCTATTTTTGTGTGGTACTTAGTGTGTGTTATGTGATGCCACTGCCAGATTCATATCTAATAATAGCTGTTCTTTCCAAGCCTCTAAGTACAGAGCATTGCAATTATCATGCTAATAGGTAGCTTAAGAATTGTGTGCATTTTACTGTGCACCATTCAAATTAGACTCTTGTTATTTTTGATGGGATAACTGCAAAGATCTAATTGTCCAGGAATTAAAAAGTACTGCACAAAAAACTAGAAAACCATTATGATTAATGCAGGGATAAATGAAAAAGAATGTATTTCTACCTCAGAAATAACTAAGGCAGGAGTGAGAGGCAATATTATCTATTAGTGTATTTGCCCTTTTAAAGGGCTTCCCTCAGCATGATCTCACAGATTGCTTCAGTTGACTTGAATTTATACTTATTAAAGTTCAGTTCCAAGGCACTTCCTTTTAAGACTGGTCACTATCAGAGAGTGAACAATATTTTCACTAAGAATCAAAGCTAGACACTTTTTCTTTATTTTAAAATCAACTTGACTAGTCAGGAACTGTTCTTTAAGACGAAGTTAGCTAGATTCCCCTGTCCTTCAACCACTCACACTACCTGCCAATCCTGAAGCTTCCTCTGGAGAAAATTTTGTCAACCAAAATGCAATTTTAAGAGATACTTCTTGTAGAAAAAAGTTCTTCCCTTCTCCTCACTAACTGTGTTTCCTTTTAATGAAATCTCTCACTTTCCATGTCCCCATCAATAACAAATCCAGCATGACAAAGTCAGTGTGCCAGTCATAAACAAAAAAAACTGGAGAAATCACCATATCCTTCATTGACTGAAAAACCTAGATATACTGGATTTTTTGATTCAATCAGCACAAAGTGCTTCCACAGGAACATAAACATGTTTGTCTGATGTGATTAGCTTTTATATCTTCTCTTGAATTACCAGCCGTTTTTGAACTCTCCTTTTAGCCACAAATATTACTGCAAAAATATTTTTTTAATGTTGCACCATCTATTTTATTTTGATCAACCAGAAAGAATTTCTACTCTACTTCAAATAGAGCAGCAAGTGAGGCTGGAATTATTTATACCCTGCCTTAATCTCTCACTCATGTGAGCATTTTTGAAACATTAAAAATAGATCTAAAATGAAAATCATCATTAATAGCTCTTCTCCATCTACATGAACAAAAAATGTGTGAAAATCCCACACTCAGCTTTTCGGACTTTTGAGTTTTTGGTTTTTTTTGTTTTGGTTTGGTTTTTTTGTTGTTGTTTTTGTGTTATTTTGTTTGTTTCTTTGTTTGGTTTGGTTTTTTGGTATGTGGTTTTTGGGGGGTTTTTTGGTTTGTTGTGGGTGTTTTGGGTTTGTTTTTTTTGTTTGTTTGGGGTTTTTAGTGTTTGTTTGTTTGTTGTTTTTTTTTCTCCTGGTTGTGTTTTGGGGTGTTTGGTTTGCAGCTTTTTAGGGATTTTTTGGTGGTTTATGTTCAGTCTTCTTTTTAATTGTATTTTATTGTTTGGGGGGTTTGCTTTGTTTTGAATTTTGGGGTTGTTTTGATTAATTTTATTATTTGTCCAATGACTTTTTTAGTCTTTCTGTTCACATAGCCTCAGCTTTTGTGCAGTGTCAGACAAAAAATATTACCCAAAATATTCATACTGATGGAAAATTACTTGAAATATGCAAAAAAAAGCCAATTCTTCACACATATTTGTTGATTCTTGAGCAAAACAATGCTCAAGAATGTGAAAGCAATAGTGTTTATGAAGATTTAGGATGGAAATTTTTTTTGACAGCTTTAATTTTTTCACAGAATGGTCAAATTCTTCCTGCCTAGATCCCAAAAGGAGGATATATGGTGTTGTGTGTGTGCAAGTATTCAATACTAAATATATATTGGTTGCCTGCATTTTGTGGCACATTAAATACCTTTTATATTTCTGTTTTCCAGGTCAGTGAAGAAGAAGTGGCCACAGCAGGGAACTCAGAGCAGAATTCAAGGCTCCACATATTCACCCCCTTGGCTGCAGTCACTCACCTGGCTCCTGTCAAGCAGCAGTACCTAAAATTTGGTTAATTTACACCTCTGTAATTGGAAAAATGCTACTGCCCCCTTCAAATAAACAGCACCTTGTTTCATGAGGTCACCAAAACACCAAATTGGCACACACCCCAGTAAAATGTGGCAGGAATATAGAAAAAAAATATTTCTATGCTTTCATACATTTAGAAATGCCTGTGACTTTTACTGTGATTAATTTTACAAGGCACAAGACCTATAGATGGCTGTGTTTGTTTTTCCAAAAGAGGAATCAATTACATTTTTCCATGGAAGACTGTGATGGGGTGACCTGGCCCATCTGCCAGACATTCACCCAGCCACCCTTTCAGAAGTGAAATTCAACATATCCTGATATTCAGTAAACTAGGATGGCTAACTCCAATTTGTTTCAAAAATCACAATCAAGTTTCTTCAATGGAATAGAAATAAAAGAGATCTAGTCTTCCCAAAGCTGGGCTCTTAGATACTCTCTGCATTAAATCTACCTGTGCATTTCACTCCTACATTGTGGGACAGTAAATAATTCTTAAAGCTGAAGGCTGCTAAGGTGCCTCTTTTTCAGACTGCAGCTACAGGTCTCCCTTTAAACATAAAAAGCATCCAGTTACTAACAGTTTAAATTCAACACAAGTTAATTTGCACCTCTTCCAACTGTAATTCTTTCTTGCAGCTACGTTTTTTTTACTCAGTAAAAAGTATTTCAAGACTTGTATCTCCTTCTTTCCATGAACATTCTTCAAATTTTCATTTTGCTTTGTTGTTTTTCTTTCCTGCCCAAATATAAAGCTTTTTTATTCTTTTTTTTTAACAGAGAAACTATAAGTGGGATGAGTTCTCTTAACCTTCATAGCTTATTAATAGTTTCTACACAGGAGAAAACAGCTGTAACATTCTGCATTTCTGAATGAGGATTGTTTATAAATTTCTTTCCACGTAAAATAGTGGACCAAGTCCAGTGGAGTTGAAAACAAGTTCCAATACATACCTGAAATACTCTATTTTTATTGGCAGAAAATCTTCATCTTCTTCTATGCTTTGTTATAAATAAAATATATTAATAAATGTTGAATAAATTTCTGAGTAGTTTGGAAACAGAATTTCACTGGTTCACACACTTAACAGAAATAGTATCACAGACCCGTGACAGGCCTTTCATTGAAATTAAAAATGTCCCAGCAATTTATATGCAGGGATTCTCATCCTCAGAGTGAGCACATTAAGAGTTTTCAAAACCTAATCACTGTGAGCAAGACAGTTTAGGCAATTGCTTTAGGAAGGGCAGGAGTAGTGGAGGAGATGAAGTGGTTGAAGAAATGAAATATCTCCAGCTGCATCAGTATTTTCTAGACTTGCCTTACATTTGAGATTAATCAAGAGGAGATCTGTATGTGTGTGTTTCAATACTGATTTTCTAAGTTTTCATTTTAGAACTCTATTGAAATTATAACAATTCTAACAATTTTTTAGAAACTGTATGACAAAAAAAAAAACTAAAAAAAAAAGAAAATTTTAGGAAAAGAAATATGACCTTCTATGTTTGATGTATGGGTTGCTACAAAAAAGAAGAATATAATATAGGTGGAAAATTGTCAATTTTAATTAGTGCCCACATGAATAAAGAACAAATGCCCAAATAATGAGCTTGTCCCATCAATTACTTTGCCAGCCTATTCTGTAATAGGGATGAAAGATGAAGTTGAAAATGTTACCAATGGATATTACTTTTTCCTAATATCACAGCTAATTCTAGTACAGTCACATTCAACAGGATTAATATCTGTAACACATTGCATTTGGTTGTGTAGTCATGACACTGCTTAATAATGAGACTGATAGCTGAAATGTGTGCTTTATATTTAGCATTATTTCATTCTTTATTCCTGTTTTATATATTTTCTCTTTTTCTTTAAGATTCCTCTTGGTTATTTTTTTCTTTTTTAGTTTTTTTTGTCTTGTTTTTTGTTGGTTTTTATTTTTTTACAGTAAGACTTCAGTAACTGTATACAAATTTCCTGACTAGCAATTTCTTCTCCAGAAGTGAATACAAGTTTCCCCACGAGTTGCCATCAGTAAACAACAAACACTATCAGAAAGATGTGCATTCATAACCCCTTGGGATAAAATTTTTAAATTTGTTAAGAGGTGGGGGAAAAAAAAGGTGGCATTTCAAATCCCAGCCTCTTACTAAACTGATCATTTTGCATCTGATATTTGGTGTTTGCAGACTCAATCCTTAGAGATTGAGATTTTTAGAGTTGTTTTTTTTTTTTCAGCTGAGTGCAACATAATGGTTTGCTGAAAGGTGTAGAAATAATTTTGGTAACTCAAAAGAGAAAATACAATGTACAAATACAATTTTGCCATCCAGTATTTTTAAAAACCTCCTGTGCAGATTTAAAATGCATTTGGAATGAAGAAATAATTTCAGAAATATAAGTGACTAAAATGTTTGTGTTTATAAGTAAAAGAAAAGAAGAAAGACCTACAAGGGGTGTATCTTTCCTAGTCAATCAACATTTTCTGGGACTATTTTATGGCAAAAAGACTAAAGAGCATGAAATAACCTGTTTGTTCTGTTAAGCATCAGGCAGGTTTTCCTTGCTTGCAATAATTTCTGGGCTTGGTTGCTATTTTTGAGATGCTCATTGGTCCAGAACGGTAAGAAATCCCAGGAACAGACTGAGAAATTTCAGTCCCTGGCAGTGCCTTTGATATCTTTTTTTTTCCTACTGCTACATCTCTTGGTAGCCCCCAAGGCAACAGGCAATTCAGCCATGAGACATCTAGACATGAAAAGTCACATTTCTTTTCCTTGACCACTTAGAGAGGTGTTGTGGGTTTTTTTTAAATTTTAAAAAAACTAAGTTTAAAATTAGATCATTGAAAAAAAAAAAGACACTAAATATGTGATTCATCTCCCTAAAACACTGCCACGATGTAGCTACAGATTTCTGTGATCAAAACAAAAGGATGTGCCTATGTTACCATACCAACTAAACTGTAATCACATCTAATATTAAATACCTCCAGATAAGTAAATTTGCCTTTGAAGATTAAAATTTCCTCATGTAGAATATCTAAAAGAAACTACTCAAAGTGCCTTGACTCAACTGGAATGAAATGTAAGAAAAGAAGCAGGTAGGCAGATATAAAAATAGTAACAGCATTCTGAATAAAAACAAACAAAAAAAAAGGTAATTCAGGTAAAAAACACAGATTAAAAAGATATTTGTCAATCTTAATTTTCATGTTGTATTTACTTTTTTGGCAATTTTATTTGCCTTATTTTCATATTGGTTTCATAACTATGAGCAAGTGAAGAAGCAGCTTTCAGGAAGGCGAAGCTGTTGTTATTAATTAAAAGAGATGTTTAAAGGTAGGAATTCCCCAGACACAAACCTCATTAACCTATGCACCATCCCATTAACCTAAACTCAGAAATGCTCTTGAGGCAGCCAACAAACAATTGTATTTTGTCTTTGGGCAAGAAATAGTTTAAACAGAAGAATGTTAATATTTTATTACAAACTTCCCGATGGGTATCCTGCATTGCAGTAAATGTGGAGGAGAAAAAGAAAGACAGAATTTTATTTCATTGCCAGATCAGAGCTTGAACAAATCTTTTTGATCCTGTTCTTTTGGGTAGTCAGAGAACTGACTCACCATGAACAATTTTACCTACAAAAATATCAGCTGGGTTGTCTCCATCCTCTCCTCTCAGGATGAGAATACTCAGTGGTCTCCACCAGCACATGCATGGATGGATCATTTGTACACAGGCAAGTAAAGGTCCCAGGAAAAGGAAAATCAGACTATTTTTGGCAGCTTCTTTGTCTCTTCAGTAGCCAGATATACCTGGATTTTACAAGACACTCTGCTTGTAAATCTATTTAACATAAATTAATAACACAAATTATAATGACTATAAATGCATCTACAAAGGTAGAGAATGTGCAGCAAACAACCAGAATATAAAAAAAACCCAAAACATTTTTTCTGAGAAAATCAATTTGAATGCCAGCCAGATTCCAATGGGAAGGAAGTGCAGCTCATAAAAAATGAATTAAATGTCTTATTGTCTTACATGACTCAGAAAACACAGCAGACATTTAGCAAAGTTGGTTCTGTCAGGATGTGAGGACAATAGAATCATGGAATGGTTTNCTGGTAAATTGTATATATGTTGTGTTCAGAGTATACCTTGGCAAGTCTCATGACATCTTGCCCAAGGAATTTACTAATTAACATAAGAAGTGCAGGCCAGCTCAGAGGAGATGACTTCAGACCCATCAACCTCCTATGATTTCATCCTACCCAACAAGGATCTTTTTCCATCTGAAAGAAGCATGAGATAGGATCTGCTGCTCCTTGGACACTGCTGATGAGGAGACCTATTACTTAAGACACTTCATTTTAATCATATAAGGATTTCTCAGAAAGATCATCATCTGAACAGGACCCTTACCAGAAACGCTGAGATGGGTTACTGGAAACCATCAACCAGAGCACAAAGAGAATCCTTGGACAAATCAACATCTAAATGGACCACTGAGCACTGGGCCAGAGGATCATCAGAAGTGAAAAGAACAAAAGATTTCATAGCCAGGAGCAAGAAAACAGTATAAAAACAGGACTCAAACACCTCAAAGGTGTGCGCTGCAGCTCTGAACTGCTGGTGTTCAGAGCTGTGTACGTGTCACCCAGGGCCAAGAACCTAGGCTTGGCCCTGCTTTCCTTTATAGTGGCTTATTAAGATTGTCAATTTTGCTAAAAATAAATTTTGTTTGTTTTATATTAATAATTTGGCTCACGCAAGTTATTAATTCGATTTAATTGACAATTCATTTATAACACCAAGATCCGATCCAGCCCTGCCCTCTGTCAATTTGAATCCATTCCCTCTTGTGCTGTCGCTCCTGGTCTTTGTAAATTATGTCTCTCCATCTTTTCTGTCAGGGAGTGGAAAGCTGCAATAAGGTCTCACCAGATCTCAGCCATGAGGAGCTTTTACATGACCTTAAAAAAGCATAAAAATAATATTAATAATCTCGTATTTTGTGTCATCAAATATCTTTAAGTTATATGGTGCTTTTATTTTTCCATTTCAGAGTTGTATTTCAGGTTTGGGTATGCACACAAGCTCTTGGCAAGTCCCTCCAGGGGGGAAAGGTTAATTTGAAGAGAGAGATCAACAGTGGAAGCAGACAAGGAAAGACTCCTGGGTCACCTGGTGGGAAAACAGCAGCTTGGATCCTCTAGAAAGGAGAGAACTGGAGGTCATACCTCACACAAGGCCCACAAAGATCAGAGAAATGTTCACCTCTCTTTGTCCAGCATCTGGAGAGGGGACAGAGAGAAAACATTGAATTACCACACACCTCCTCACTCTGAGCTCCACCACACACCACTCCTCAAACACAATGAAAATGGAGCACTGGGTGCAGTAACAACAACATTTTTACAACATTCTGCACATAGTTAGAAACCAAAAATAACCACTTACTGAGAATTATTTTTATTGCCATCGCTTAAACCTTGAATTACTAAAAATCATGAGCAATTTCAAGAGAAATGTCTTTTACTGTGCTTCTTAGCCTGGTGTTCAGGATTCCCAGGCAACTATTCAGTGAGTCTCTAATATTGCTGAACTTTCCACTATCATCTGGTTAGTAAGGAAGAAAAATATCCACAGGAAAAATTTATGCAAATGAAAGGAAAATAGCATGGCTAAATGCAATATCTACTCAGACTATTCATGGGAAGACAATAATGTTCTGCTTTCTTTTAATTTTGATCAATTTTTTAAGGCTTCCTGATGTGAAGAAACTTATTTATGTTTTTAAATATTAGATATCTGGAAATAAATTAGTGAAATGTTTTGGGTTGGCATCTTTTTTTTCTTCTTAACCTGGTGAAATTAAACAGAAACATTTCTGATTTTGTGATTGCATAAATTATGTTTTAAAAATGCATGGAGAGCTTAAAAAAAAACCCTGATTAAGGCTATACTGGAGTGAAGAAGCATAGGCTGTATTTTCTTCATGTATTTCTTCTCCACCTTCAAGAATTTGTGCTCAAGTGCTTGGAGCCAGATGCAGATGTAAATTACTGTGTTTTACACCCTCTAATGGTTATTTTCTCTATTAATTTTCCTCATGGATTTCTGAAGGCATTAATATCATTGGTGCCTGGAACATCCTGTGGCCATGAATTCCTCAGTTTAACCACACGTTTAGAAAACTTCTTTTTTGTTTTAAACCACCTGCCTGCTCCTTTCATTTGATGCCCCTAGCTGCTATAGTGTGAGAAATGGAAAATGATTCCAACTCATTGGCCTTCCTTGTTCCATTTATCATTTTACTTACCTCTACTACATTCAACATCAGTTTTCCAGGCTGAAAAGTCTGAATGTATTTTATCTTTTCATACAAGCTTTTCTCAAAGTCTGGTGTTTTATTCATCTTCATACTTTTTCTTTCTTTTTCAAGCAAAGGAGAGCAGAAATAAATTGTGTCCTATTCTGATACCAACTATGCAAAGCTAACATAGATCTCTCTGCTGCAGCTAAATTATCTGAATCTTGTAACCTCCAAAATGCAAAGATTTTTACTTGAGAATTATCCTAAGAAGGCTGCTTGCAGTCCAGAAAAGCAGTTAAGGAAAAGATTATTTCTCCTTTGACTTCAGTGAGGTCATTTAGGTTCTTCAAGTCAAAGACATACTCAAAATTTTTATAGGTCATGAAGTGCTCAGCATTTGTCAAACAATATATATATAGAGGAAACACTATTTTTCTTACAGCTGAATCTTAGAAAAGCTCTCAAAGCTTTTTGCAGGAGGTCAGAAGAAAGAAATGAAAGTTAAAAAAAAAAAAAGGATAATTTGCACAAAAGAAAGGTAAGTATGAGGCCAAGATCATTACAGTGATAATAAAGTCTAGATAATGGGATTTATGAAGATGAGGAAAACAAATTATAGCTAATGGACAGCAAAAAAAAAAAAAAGTAAAAAGTAATTAAGGCTCAGTTTGCAGACCTAAGAAACACACATCTTTTTTCCATGGTGCCTTTCATTAGGTCAGTGGCTGGTGAGAGTAATCATGAGCATGGAAGAGTTGCTGATTCCTAATCCACGTAGAGATGAGCTGTGGTTAATTTGGGTAAACCAGCAGTGCAGCCACCACCCTCTGGGCAGTTTCTCTCTAAATCTCTGCTGTTGAGGCTCTCACACGGGCAGAGATTAATTTCTGCTGCACCTTGGTATGGGCCAGATCTCCACCTTGAGCTGTGACTTTCCCCTCATTGCTTTCTTTCCTGAGGTTTCTTCACCTCATGGTGTCAGTGCTTCTTTTTCTCTCAATCTTTGAGAGTTTCGCTGTATTTCCAACTGTTACAGGCTGCCTTCAGCTCATCAGTCTGGCCTTTCCTTCTCACCACAAAACAAAGAGTTTTAAATCTCACAACAAAAAGCTGTTGGATGAACAATCTGTGGGAACTCAGCACTTCTGCACAACGAATCTGTGTGATTATGCAGAAGCTTTAACTCACTTTGAAATATGCACCAGCTCTTTGGGCATCGTGCAGGAGCTCTCACATCCTCCAATTTGTGCCATAATAGCTCCTTACCNCCAGTGATCAGCAGCCAAGTTAGGCCAGGAAATCCAAACAACAAAACAGCACAGGACAGAGAGCAGATACAAGCTAAGCTCAGCTCAGCTCAGCTCCGCTCCTCTTCCTCTTCTTTTCTCCTACTGAACCTTCTGGCTCGGCTTCAAAACCCTCCAGGAGCTGCCCTGCTACAGCTGAAGGTGGAGGGCCAGGTGAAGCTGGTGAGGGCAATCCCAGCCTGGTCTGTCCCTGAAGGCTCCAAGAGGAATAACCAAAGATGGTTTGGCTGGGGCACACTATCATGATTCAAAATACCTTACAACCACATTCCTAATAACAATTTTGAGTTTACATTGGGAATGTACCAGGAATTTTTTCACCATAGGCATTTTCAAAAACCCAACAATTTTTAGGCATTTATTTACATAATAATATCTAAAATTTTTCACAGACACTAACAAAAGTGTGCCCAATGTCTTGCATCAAGGTATAGGTGTTTTGTTTCTTTTCATTACTACCAGGACATCTCACCTGTCTTTGTTTAATGGATACCCAGGCTTTATCCAGCTAAACAGTGTTTTTCACATTCGCTGTCCTGCTTACTCAATTACCTTTTCTGGGGTGTCCAAACCCATGAAGTGGCTCCCTTACTGCAGCTGCAATGTATTAATCAAGGTTTATGGGGTGTACAGGCCTTTGACTCCTTAACTCTCTCAAGATATTTCTTGTTCTATGACATCTAATTAATCTCTAGTTATATCATAACAATTAAACCATTCTTTATTGAATTTTGTTTGTCAGCTGTTGTCTGAGTTCTCTAAGGGTTGTGGATCCATGGAGCCCCTTCCTGCAGGTGCAGTGAGGTAATTTCTCAGGGATTTCTACTGACACTCAGCCAACACAGATCTAATTAAATACCAGCTAGAATAACACAGTTAAACATTGCTTAACTAATTGAACACAGTTAATTATAACATTTTTAAAGAATCACAAAACTCCTGGCTAATCAGGATTTAACCCATTGTCATCCCCTTCAAACTAACAAGGCTTCAGATCCTCTGTGCTTTCTTGCAAACACACCAAAACCACAGCAGTAATGATGGCTCCTCCTTTGCCTCTTTCCACAAAGCTGGGATCAGGATCATGGCTTGATGGGAATTTCTCTGGACTCTGGGATTGTCCATGGGTGGTTCTGCAGAAAGAGCTGAGGAAACTCTCACAGCTGAAGAGGTAGTGGACACAGTTCATTGCTAGGGAAAGACCTGAATTCCTTTACAGGGAAGGAGCCTAAATCAGGCAATCTTTCTGCACAAAAACCCATCAGGACCAATTAAGCCCATTACAGAGTGGACCTATCCAAGCAGCTTCAGGACCAGAGTTGTTGCACTGTCTCAGGGGAACCCCAGGGCTTGGGAGTGCTGTGAGTACCTGGTTTTGAAGACATGTTCATAGCCTGCTCCTAGATGTGCTATCAAAAACGTGTTATTCAAACACAGACACTGCTGGGTGACAGCTAGGAGCAATGAGGATGTTAGAACTTATTTTGCAGTTATGTTTTAGTGGTATTATTTATTTAAATATATGCCCATACAATTTTCAGTGTATTTCAGCTGCCTAGGTTTGCAATTCTGCCTGCTGTCTGATTTAAAACCCAAATGAAATAAAGCAGTTCAGGAAAAAAAAAAAAAAGAAAAGAAAATTCAAGCAGATTTTCTTAGCTTGCACAAGTCATCTCTTTATGTTCTTCCATACCATTCATTCTCAACATTAACTCTGAACATCTTTGATTATTGAGGTTAAAGTAGGCCATTTTAGGATTTAAGTGCAGTTAGTTAAACAATACAATATTAAGGACTTCCAGAGCTTTACAAAGCAGAAACTTATCACAGTTAGAATAACTGAAAGATTAAGGTGCAGTCACCAATGACAATTCTCTGTGATTACATGTCATGTTGTTTGAAGGACGATGCTGAATTACGGGAAGAAGAAACTTTTCAAATATATATATTTTATATTCAACTTCTTAATTCACCAGCTAAGCAACACAAATTTTTAGGCAGTACTTGCATGAAACAGAGATTTTAAGAGAAACATTAAGATTCTAGCTAAAGGTTAGCTTTGTTGAAATGAGTTAAAATAGAAATAAGCCCGGGTCTGGATGGAGTTAATTAAAAGTTAATAATTAGTTAGAAAGAACCAGACTTGAAATAAGCTTTTAAGATGTAAGAAACTGATTTTTAAATAACTGACTGCTTGTCACTTTTATATTTGTTTACCTGTGCTTATAATGAGAAACAGAAACATCGATAAATAGATCTAAAGAAATGTAGGCAATTACTGATTTCCCCTATCTGAGAATCTATTCAGAAGTCACAAAGAGAGGAACTGGAAGTTCACAATGAGCAATTTGTAGTGTCAAAAACCAGAAAGGTAGAAAGGTCAAAATGAGGGAGACTAGTTTTACTTCATCTCCTAGGACCAACAACCCAATTCAAAGAACAAACCACGCATGCTTAATGACTTTTCAAGCTAATTACCAAACGGAGCAGGGAATGGGAGGTGTTAATGTTATGAATAATCAATTGTATTTTGGATATTCAGAACATTTTTAGATAAATAGACTCTGTGCTGGTTCGTAGCTTTGTTCTGTGTATTAGGGAGCAATTCCACACAGCTGCCCGGAGATGGAATAAACACACATTTCCTAACTCTAAACTACCAAAGAGTCTTTGTCCGTCTCAGTTGGGTGTCAATACTAAATCAATGCCCATATTTTAATAAATCATGGATTTCTTGTAATGTTTACTGCATGTTAACTTTGAAAAAAACCCAAAAAAATAGGCCTTGCAGCCTTTTTTGCCATTTGTGTTAGTTGCATCATGAGATTTTAGAGCTTTGGAGCAAAACCAGGAGGATTTAAAAAAAAAAACAAAAAAACAAACAAAACAAACATCTGGGGAAGTAAGGAAGTCAAGGGTGAATTTGGTGAATGTGTGCCCAGCCTCAGTGTGTTGCTGGAGCTGCACAAGCCATGGCAGACCATGCACTGCTCCTTGGTATGGGTCACTCATAACAATTTAATCACCTCACCAGCTCTGCAGGTGGGGCTGAGCTGAGGGGGCACAGGGGCAGAATCCCCCCTGCCCTGCTGCCCACGCTGGGGCACAGCCCAGCTCAGGGCTTTGGGGTCCCAGCTCAGGGCTTTGGGGTCCCAGCTCTGGG
>VYXG01005361.1:151300-162078 GCA_013397235.1 Lanius ludovicianus | reverse complement strand
CCAGGGCTTCTCCCAGGGCTGCTCCAGCCTGGATCCAGCCTGGGCCCCCGGCCTGGTTAAACCTCATGAGATCCCCATGGGCCACTCCTGGGGATGTCCAGGTGCCCCTGGATGCCATCCTGTCCCTCAGGGGTGTCACTGCACCCTCAGCCTGGTGTCACCTGCAGACCTGCTGAGGATGCCCTTGATGCCTCCTTCTGTGTCATTTGTTCAGATATCAAATCACGCTGGTACCAACATATCAGCTCACTGGTTTTCTAACAAATTGTTTTGAGAGCTGGTTCAAGCACAGACTTTGTCCTTCAGACACACTTAGCTACATTTAAACAAGCTACAGCAAAGAAAAATAAAGCTTTAGTTAGCTACAGTTTGAAGTTTCAGAACTGTGCTTGTCACACTCATCTCAGAAAAATATTCTGCTACACTGTCCATAGTAGGAACAGTCAAATTATTGTACCTGATTTGTCTGCAAGGGGGAGAAGTGTTCCTGTATAGCAGACAACAACAAATGTTGTGCATCATATTCTGCTGCTGTTTTTCTGGGTGATCTGGACAACATTTTTCTCTTCCAATGCTTCAGTCTGTCTGGCTGCAAACCCTAAAATGAGATGGAAAATGCTTTTATTAATCAGAAAAAAATCTATATATTAAAAACCAAATCAAGGCCCACTATAAGACATGGGTAACTACTAGTCAGGACTATAGAGAGTTGAATAATTGACTTCAGATTTCACTGGAGCTTTGGCAGAGGTTAAACAGGGTTCCAGACTGACATGCCTCACATCCCACACTTGTGCATTAGGCTTTCATGTGCTCTTTTGGATATGGTCCCAATGACTATTCATTTATATTGTGGTCCAATACATTCTCTGAAAGTAGTGCCTTCATTTTCTTAAGCTAATGTGTGAAGGGCATGAATGACAGACTGTGATTAGAGATTGCACTCCACTGGCAATTGCACATTCGTATCAAGGTTAGAATGTTTTAAAGTTAACTTCAATTCCTGGTCAAATTTTGGCATCTCTGTCAGAATAAAGGCAAACACACACCTGAATTTACAAATATTATTACTTTGTGAAATAGAAGCTGTAAGACACTTATTGGAAAAAAAAAATACAACTCCTTTTAACTCCATATTTCACCTACTAAATTCAGCTGCAAGTATTCTTCCTTTAGATGCATCATATTAGAGAGGTTAAATAAGAGTTGTGTCACATTACAGAGCTCAGGTATATAAGTATTGAAGTGTGAGGGTTTTTTCAGAAAGAAATCTTTTTCTTCAGCTCTTTAATTTATGTGGCAGAATGAGCCAAGATGATACACAGCCCATAAAAAGAGGAAGAATTTAATGCTACTTTCTCAGTGCAACATAAAGTCATATTTCCATATTTTCTGTCAGTGCTTGAAACTTGTTACTGGAATGAAAATCAGACTGCCTCCCACAAAGATAAAAATTGCAGGTATTACAGGCAGAAAATGAAATAAATAGGTTATTTTCTGTCTCAAAAATATGATGGTGGTCCCATATCAATCACATACTAGTCTGGAGATCATGTGAAATAACAGAAATTGTTTTCCTAATATATAGTATTTGATTTTCACCTAGACATATTTCAAGGCATTCAGCAAATAGTATATTTCCAGGACAATATTAGTAAATTTAAGAAAAATACCCACACAGGACAATAGAAGGCAAAATTAGGATCAGCATTTGAATTGATGCATATATTTAATTATTAGTTTAGTTAGAGATTCTTACATAGGGAGAAGATAAATAAAAAAATCCAAATAGGCAAGGTTATTCTGCTTCACAAGGATTAAGATATATCTTTCTTGCCCAAGACAGAAGAAAATTTTTAAGATTCACGAAATAAAAGAAGAGAAACCTGATGACTAGAAAGGCAGATAATGTACTAATCTCCCCTGGAGTTCAGAGTCCTTTTAGGAGTCACTTCAATACATGATGCCACAGCAGAATCCACAGGCCCCTCAATCCCTTTTGCAGAGAAGGGGCAAAAAAAAAATCAGCATTCCATCTAAGGAGCCACCTGTACTGATCATTTAAAAATTCAGAGTGCTTGGGAAGCATTTTTGATCATGTGAGTATCAGAAAAAAATACCTGCCAAAGCAAGGTTAATGCAAGTACATCCCTCCTTTTGCAACCTGGTTTAATTCCTCACCCCTTTTAAAAATGGCAAGTTAAGAGGACAAATGTTGGCAAGAACACTCAGAAGGTTTCACCCCTGTCCAGAAAAACACTCAGCTGGAAAAAGCCTAAAGATTGCCAGAATGGTGCCTGAAAAAAAAAATCATCTGAGGCAAACATAAAGTCTTTTCAAGGTGGCTTAAAAGTTGACCACAAGAGATGACAATTATCCAGGTATTATACCTAGTGCAGGGGAAAATAGGCTTTCAGGAGGGACCTTGTGAGTTGTCACCTTGAGGAAGTTCAGCCCCAGCTTTCTGATTAATAAATCTGTAGTGCAGCTAATGCACAGGCCTTTGATAAATCTGATTATTACTGTATCAAATAAATGGCTCATTTATCAGCTCTTTTTGTGGCTTGGCTGAGCTCACACGCATGCCCATGGAAGATAACCACACACAGACCTTGCAACAAAACAAATCGGTTTGTTCTTGCTGGTGTAGTAATCAGGGGAAGCTGGGGGGAGGAAGACCAAGGGTTCTGAGTGTAAATAATACTGAGTGACCCAAAAAGGAAAAACAGAACTGAAATTGTCCTGACTGAGCAGCATTACTCAAGTTAAAACTTTCAACTGAGCACAAAATTAATTTCTTGACACGCACTCAGAAAAAGCTAAAACATGTATAAAAGCATGGTTATTTCCTGGCCAGTTAGTGAAAACTAGAAGTAATATTTTCATTTTTCAGATAGGATTTGTAGGCATTTTTTACTGGTGTCCAGCATGCAGCAAATCTCCCAGAGTGTGGATATAGCTGACATTTGAGTGTATCTGTACAAAGAAATGCAAAAATACAGCCTCCTGATTGCTCTGCCATGGATTTTGTGTTGTGTTTCCACACCAGTTTCTAGTCTTTTTCACCCATGCTGTATAAAATGCTCAGCACCACAAAAGCTGAATGAACTGGGAAACTTCAGCTAAAGCCAAATGAGAGAAGATGAAAGAGCTCCAGCAAAATGAAATGGGATGAGAAATGGCTGCAGACTGGGTGTTAGTAGTCACCTTTCACTGATTTTTAGATAAAACCTTTTCCCTTGCCTCAGTTGAGGCTGAATTCCACTGTTTTTCCACTGTCTATAATCACTTATTAAATTTTCTACTGTATCAAACCATTTTCCTTGCCAGGAGCTTTGGGAGAGCCCACAGGCCACTCCATCTCCAACAGAATCTTGTTTTTGTAGGATCCAGTTCTCATTCCTCCTTATTTTTCAGTCTAGCAAAATATTTCATCAAACTGTCTTCATTCAGCTGGACATCTCAAACTCTTCCACCAGCAACCCACTCACTTTGTTATGTGTTACAGCACACGTGGAAAAAGTACCAGCAAAGATCTGGGGCTGTGCTCAGCTTTTTGGTACTTCCACAATGCAGAGGAATAAATCGTGCTCAGAAAAGGTACAAGCAGAAAAATAGCAAAATGTTTTCCTTTCTCTACACTGACTCCCTCTCTTCATTCCCCTCACATCACTGAACTCAGATCATCATGTTGACTATCAGTTTTCTTCCTAACATTTGAAAAAAACTCATGAAAACCCCTCAAAAACTATTATTATTGCTATTACTATTATTATTTTCATTATTATTTATACTTTTAATAGTCACACTTGCTTTATAATTGATTCTTTCTGGAGATCTTTGTGACTGAAAAACATTGCCACCTAATACCACCTTTTATACAATTTTTACTGCCTTGACATTAATCTGCTAATAGATTTCATTATATATGAAGTTTCTTTTTTTTTAAAGAAATAAATCCTTGCATCTTAGGCCACAGTTCTTGTGCACAACATAGCTAAACTTTCAAAAGCCATAGATATCATGAACACAACCAGGAAATTTGCCAATCAGTCTCTGGTCTCTTCATCTGTCTTTAGTTGTATAAAAGGGTGGTGCACAGAGTCCTGAGTGATGTGGTGCAACACGGTGCAGTGGTGTGAGGCAATTCAAAGATCCAGAGAAAACTTCTGGAGTTTATCCAACCCATCCTCTGGCCCCAAGCAAACAACTCAGTGAAATTGTTACTGTACTGAATGAAAAACGCAGCATTCCAAGGTGAGCTCTGTTATAACTGCATTTTAACAAAGAGCTCTGTGTTCCTTCTCTGATCACTTCACCCTCCCTCTGTTTCAGTTTTCCCCTGCCATCTGTTGACTGCAAATTTCTGAAATAATCTTCCTCTCTTCCAGAACTTAAAAAGAAAGGAGTAGAGAGAGATCCCAGAGATTATCCCCAAATGAAAACTGTCCATCAGACTGAAGGGAGCTTGCAAAAGCAAACAGAAATTCTTGTCTGCTCCTTAAAGGTGAGCAATTTGGAAGAAATGTTTGTTTGGAGGCTGTGCTAATGCATTCCTTTGTGCCAGGAGGAGGTGTAAAGCAGCACAGCACACACCACTCCAGCAGACAGTGGGCACACATATTTATGTTCAGAAACACGTGTATGTGTCAGTGCTGCACCTTCTGGCAGTGAGATATCATGGTATCAAGCAGACACAGGGCACCTGCTTCATAAATCTAATAAATAATGTGTCTTGACAATTGTGAAACCCAACAGCCAAAAAGCAACGAGACAGAGCTGACAAGCACAGCACAGAAAGCAGCTTGCTTTGAACACAACTTATGAAGAAATAATCTTTCACTCTCTGCCTGAGTTTTCCCCTTCCTCACCTACACAATTGTGGAAATCATAGTGTGGTTAAATATTTAACTGTACAGGCACTTTAGCAGTGCTGGGAAATGAAGACAAATCACAGGCACTGACAGCTCTTTTGTCCATTCACAGGGCCTGTAATGGAGAATGTTCAGCTTTAATTGCACCTGCATGAGTACAGAACAGCAGTCAGCCCCAAAAACAGGAGATGTCCTTGATGCACACTGCCAGCAATAAGTAAATAACATATCTGTGGGATAAAAAAATCTAATTTAGGCAATACTAATCACCAGCTGTGCGTTTTCAGGTAGTGAAAGCCCTCTGAAATAATAGACAATCACAGTGTGTTGCCAGGTATGGAATAATAAAGGTATAAAAGCTACTTGGTTCAGCTTTGATTTGATACTTTTCTTTTTGTTTTGTTTTTTTTTCCCTGAACTACTGAATAAAAGAATTGAGGAATTAAGCACTGAACTCCTTGGGAGCTCATAAACCAGCATTTTCTTTTTTTTTTCTGAAGTGTGCTGTGCCTTACTTCCTTGACCCCTTCCAAAAACCCACAAGATCCAGCAAATTATCTGGTTCCACTCGTCTTACACCTATAGTTTTTTTTTGTTGTTGTTTTTTTTGTTTTTTTTTTTTTCTTCTTTTCCTTGACTTTTTAAGAGTTTGAATGGCATTATAAGACAAAATAAGAACTATTACCCTTTGGAATGAGTTCAGTATGTATTTGAGCAATGAAAACATTACATTTTCCTTCACTTTTCCACAATGTATGCACTACTTGGGCTTTGTTGTCTCTGTGCAGGCTCCAACTGATCAGCAGCTTTATAGAATTTACTAATAATTGCCATGGTATTGTGCAGTATTGCCACTTTTTTTCATTGGCTATACACACAATATAAAAATATTATGTGAATTAAGTGAAAAAATAACAATCCTGTAATCCTGGAGTAGTTTTTTATTTGCCAGATTAAACATTTTAACATAGGTTTAATTAATATTTATCTATCTAACTCTCTATTTTTCCCCAGAATTTTCAGATTTTCACTGAGATTAGTACCTATTCTCTTCTCTAAAATTATCAACAACTTGGGAAAATTGGAAAATTCTCAGGTTTCCCCTGAGTGATAATACAACTCTCTTACCCTCTGACCTGAAGAAATTTGGAACAAACCACATTTGGTGTGGACTGTAGGTTTCAGAAGGACACTTTGCTAACTCCAGTGTACATGGAGTGGTTTTAAGAGGTGTAGAAGTGGTTTTCAGTAGTTAGAATCTGTGTTAATAGCTACCAAGACAAAACATTTTTTTATATATGTATGGATGCTGGCAAAATGCACAGAGGTGATTCATGCATTGCTGCAGCAGTGATTGTCTCTACTATGAGGCATTCCCAGTCTCAAATCCTAAAGATAAGCCCATTTTAGCAGTATTTCATAATGATCAAAATGGGTCTGACATGGCAGAAAGCAATGATCTCACAGATTAAGTATAATTTAGAGATTATCTGACAGTTTCCTTTCATTTTCTCCATTTTTTTCCAAAGAAAATGAACTCCAAATATATATGTTATTTCATTTCTAAAGAAAAATACACTTCTGCACTATGCATTGCAATGAAATCAAAATTTTAGAAATGTTTTTCCTTTCTACATTAAAAGGTACTAAAAATTACCTCTTTGATCTTCAAATATTCTCCCTTCAAGATAACTCTGTAAATTACGCCTCTTGTTCTGCTAAAATTCATCATTCTGCAATTATTTCTCCTCCACAGAAGCTGTTTGTAGGTCTCTGACACTAAACTGCCTGTGACACATGGCAAAAACAATTTTACATATTCTTTGTTTTTCACACCTTTCCATCCAGTGTTAATGAATGGGTTCCAGAAGAAGAAGGTAATTAGGCTGTGCAGGTGCATGTTCAAAGGTGACAAAGGTTCAGTGCTGTGTGTTAAGGGATAAATCCACAAAAGAACTAAGGAAGGCACAGAATGAGGTGTCTAAATTAAAGGGGGAGAAAAAAGGTCAGTATGTTCCTAAAGGCTTTTTTTGGCTGTGCAATAACTGTTATTTCTTTTTGGTGTTCAGGACTGCCTTTAGACCTGGTGAAAAGCACAAGGACCTGGTGGCAGACTGGCAGGGGTTTAAAGGCCCTTTTGGGGAGATTAATCACAGAATAGGACTGAGATATGTTGGCTGGCAGAATGCCATTCCCTGGGTTTTCTGAAAGCTTTTTTAAGAGGTTGTGAAGGAGGGGCTTCAGTTTTCAGCCTCTGCTGGAGCCTTGGGCAGCCCCATGGGATGCTCCTCTTGGAGCTGGTCAGAGCTGGGGCAGGATTAAATGGTGAGAGGGGCTGGGATATCTGTACACCCTTCTCCTCACCTGCTTTGTAATATCAGCAAGCTAAAACTTATTTCTCTGTCACTACTTTTGCTTTTGGGCTCAATAAAAGCTCTTCCATGGTTTTTACATGTAACCTACAAACTTCTTTAACTGATTCCAGGACTGATTTCCACTGAGTCCAGGGTTCTCACAGGCAGGTTTATCCACAAGTTGCTTTCTGATTTACCAACCCAAATCCACCTGCTTTCCACCTGAGCTGAGATTCCTGGTGATGTTTTCCTGTAGACACATCAAGGGAAAATAACTGCTAAAGAGCAAAATAATATTCTGTGAATGTACATACCAATAAAGTTACATTTCCTCATTCCATTGCATTTGGAACTGTAAACTGAATTCTGATACCATCTTTAAAGCTCATGGCAACATTATTTATGCACCTCTATAACAATTTGCTGTCTATATTCTTTCTTTACCAGAAAGGACTGACTTTATAGCTGTATTGCCTCTGTATTTTTCTGAGACAACACTTTAGCCTCTTAACAGAGAGAATGCCCATTAATTCCAGCACAATCACAAAAAGGGTTAATATTCAGCATTTTCTGGAAAAAAGTTGATATGATAATAATAGACACTAATCAAAGGGTGATAATTACAGTGTAGAAAACTGTTTATGGAAATAGTTTTTCCACTTAAATGGGCTGCAATTGCAAAAGTGTGCACATGATGTAGCATGCTTTGTATAATGAACGACATAAAAGTGGCGTACCTGCTTTAAAAATAAATTTGGAAGATTTTTGCTAACCAAAATTCATCCATAGAATGGACAGTAAGGGCAAAGCACTGAATAAGAAAGAGTTCATTAATATTTTAATAAGTTCTTTATTTTATTATTCACTGTCTGTTCTTTTAAGCATTTATTTTTGAGCTCTGTGTAGCACCATGTTGACAGCCTACCCTGGTATTCCCACTGTAGTCCTTAAAGAAAATGATGCTGACCTTCCAAGGAGAGAATAAACTGTTTCTTTCTGATATCTTCAGACCACAGGAAATGTTAGAAACTCAAATTAGCATTAAAAAAACTGTTCCTGGCTCTCAGGTAAAATGAAATAGTGTGGTATCATCATGGAGCACAGACTGTGCATAAAGTCTGGGCAAGGAAAACTAAACACAGAGAGTTTGCAATGGCTTGTTCTCATCACTTCAGCAAATTAGTCTCGACTATTGCAAAATGAGAGCTGTCTTAAACCTAACAGCCTCTTCCCTCACATGTAAAGATGAAGCAGATTCCCATTTCTTAGAGAATATCTCACAAGTTTTTCC
This sequence comes from Lanius ludovicianus, assembly GCA_013397235.1. Classification (NCBI taxonomy): domain Eukaryota; kingdom Metazoa; phylum Chordata; class Aves; order Passeriformes; family Laniidae; genus Lanius; species Lanius ludovicianus. Next base: position 153,559 of record VYXG01005361.1, on the reverse strand, counting down.
ATTAGGTAGATGGTTTTGTCATATCTGATTGCATCCAAGCAGGAGTTCTGTGCAGACACCTCTCCAGGTTACCACTTAGGCACCACTCTGTTTTCTGAGAGCAGCAAAAGCAACACTTTCTTTATTGAATCACCCCATTGCTAAAAATTATGATTGGTTTTTTGGTAAGGAAGTATGGGCAGTAACTATAAATTGGCTGGATCAGAGTGTGCAAAAACCCAAGCAAAACTGCTACAACTTCCCAGGACACAGAAAGGATGCATTAGAAGATCAAGCCTTTTATATTTATTTTACTTGTATTACCCTACTGTATATTTGTTATTCTACATTTGTAAAGGACTTCGAAATAGCTGAAAATAAAAATATTTGGAGGTCAAAATACACAGACACCTAGGATCACTTTGTGATCTCTGGAGCTCTCCTTGTGCTTTTACCCATGGGAAACAGAAATACTAATGGTTAATGACTCAAGTAATCAGCCCTTTGCCAAAGCAGCAGATGCTTTGCCAAGGTCAGGTTTGCACCCTCCAGCTGAAGGTCAGGAGAGGAATTTTTGGGGGTGTGATGGTGAAACTTCTCATCTGCATAACAGCAGTCCAGGGGCTGTGGGATGAGCACCCACCACCACCAGAATGACCACAACAACCCTGGGGTTTGGGCCAGATAAGGGAAAAAACCAATAAGAAACAGACCCTACAAGGTGGGATAATGCTTTTTTTCATGTCAATGTCCTCATGATGAGCCTCAGGGGTAAAACTCCCCCTCAGGGGAAGCATCAGGACATTTACAGGGAGTGTTGAAGGTTTCCATCCCTTATGGGGCAGAACTGGCCCAACTACAGACGTGTGGGAGGCAGAGGGACATCTTAGAAGGTGTCACAAAACATCAAAACTCCCCACTTTGACCACAGGACATCAAAATTGCAGCAATCAAGTCTCTCTGCTGGATCCAAGGGTGGTGAGATCTTTCCACTGCAGACTCCTACATAGATAAATGTACTCCACTATACTCCTTTCATTCTTCTCCTTTTGTATTTTCTTAAGTGATATCTTTATACTTTTTTGTTGCTTTATTTCTGTAGTTAATAACTGAAGTGGAAACATGCCTTCTTGCCATTGCAAACAAATTGTTCTAAAATAAACTGCTGTATCTCTCTGCCTAATCTATCTATCTATCTATCTATCTATCTATCTATCTATCTATCTATCTATCTATCTATCTTTTTTACACCAATCATTCCATGTCATTTCACTCTAATCCAGTCTAAGGGCTGTGTTAACCAGAACCTCATTTACTCACCTTCTCCCACTGTTTAGGGAGAATTGCTCAGCAGAAACATTCCAATTTTTGGTGCTTTGGAGGTGGAAAAGCCTTTTTCATGAGATTGTCTCCAGAAGGTTTTGCTAATCTAGTCATGGATTGTGTAGTAAAACTCTTCTCTGTGATCACAGTCATATCCCCTCTATTTGCTCTATTTTATTGTGGGCTGCTGGATTGGGTTTTAATCATTTTTATCCCATAGACTGACCACTGGACATTCTTGTTATGTGCCCCCCAAAACCCTTCAAATGAAGATAGAGGTGTCTGACTTCAGTTTATGGCTCTTTGAAGTGGCCCCTCCACTTTTGTCTTTCATTTCTCTCACTCAGCTGGACTCATGAGTGGGTCTAGGGAGGAAAGAGAAAAGAAAGGACATTACTGAAATCCATGAGCAGAAAAAGTCTTGCACTGATTCTCCTTATGTAAATCCTTAGTGTATTCTGACCTCTTGACCACTGAAGCAACTGCTCACCTCTGTGGTGTTGTGTTCCAGTGTCCATGGAAACAAACCAAAACAAACAAACAAAAAGAATACAGAACAAAAAGACAAACATCAACAAAACAACAACAACAACAACAACAAAAAAAACCAAACACAAAAAACCACCAAAACAACAAAAAACCAAAGAAACCCAACAAAAACCCCGAGAAAAACAAAAAACAAAGAAATAAAAAAAAAGGCCAAATGCTCAGGAATTCAAAAACTCTGTTTTATTGCTTAGATGTTACAAGTTGGTAACACCTCAGGCTGCAAATGGCTTTATTGATGTGAAAACCACTTTATTTTACCTGTAACTCACTGCAGGCGCAAATGGTGGCAGGTTGTCATAGCAGGTTAGAATATTTTAGACAAGTGGTCATTTAAATGTTATTTCTTTGCACTATTATGGAGCTGTCTTTATCCCCCCCTTTTTTTTTTCCTTCTTTTTTTTTTTTTTT
>VYXG01005361.1:101025-150882 GCA_013397235.1 Lanius ludovicianus | reverse complement strand
TTATAATTATATATATTACATATATATAAAATTATAATCATTATGTTATAATTGTTCCTTTCCACTATCTTTTTATGGGTGAAATTCAATCAAGTGGGACCCTATTTCTAAAAAAAAAAGAAATTTTCTTTTCATAATGAAGAGATGCCACTGCAGAGTCTGATCATCTGCAAATCATGAATTCTCACTGGCAGAGATTCTGCATTAAAAGGTGGTTTCAAAATATTTTCTTGCTTATGTTTGTCCTTTTAAGTTAAAAGAAAAGAAAACTCAAAATATTAAGGGTTCCACACTGTAGGACACAGAATAAATTAGAATTATGCTTAAAGAAAAAAATTCATCTCTGACAATGAAGGCTTTGAGAGAAAATCAGATATTTTTCTGTGAATTCTGCTATCAGAGGCTAAAATCACATTTGCAATGAATTGATGCCTCCCACCTTTATTTACCATTTCCTGAAAGTATAGAAAGATCTCCAGGTCCTTTAGGCTAATGTTCCTTCCCACTTCAAATTACTCACATGAGGTACCATTTATTTGGAGAATATGAAATTAAAAATCCAATAAATATAGTTTCACAAGATAAAGTCCAAACATGTTTTTTTCAATATGTAGTTTTCACAAGAAGAAAATCTAAAAATTACCAACAATAAAAAGTATTCAAATGTTATATGCCATCCTATGATGGCATATAATTAATTAGGGTCCTCAGATTAAAGTCTTGAAAACATTGGTGCAGTCTTATGTATTTTTGCATGTGTACATGATAAATATCCTATAGGTTAATTATTTTAATCTTTCATTGTTGCTATTGTGCCAAATAGCACAATGTTTTCCTTCTGAGAAGACAATTACTTTTCTAATGTAAATAAACTTATGCTGAGTGAAGAGCAAAAATTTAATATTTAATTTTCATTTTGATATTATTCTGGATTAAAAAAATAATAAATATATTTACAAAATTTAAAAGAAAAGGAGAAGACTATATGGTTCATCTCTTGTTTCATTTTAAGGTAAATTTTAAGAAAATCAAAATTTTTGTCACAAATCATTTCATTGCTTGATTTTTCTTTAGGCTTAGTTAGAAACTTTTTGTCAAGTTTCAATTTTCTGAAGTTAGCAGAATGAGTATTTTAAATGGTATTGCTTCCTTTTCAGGTCAGTTTGGATAGTTTGGGCTGTCAATTTTTAAAACTATTTCAAAAAAACTTTAGCATTTCTACATTTAGTAGTTGAGATAGTTCAGTGTGATCCTGACTGAACTTATTCCTCAGCACCTTCACATCTGAGTCCTGTTGATTCCTGTGGATTTGGACTTCTGTCCTTTGATAACTGTATATTTTCCTGGTTCCAAATTCCAGATCATCTCTGAATTGGACTTGTCTGTTTTGAATGAAACAGGAAATTTTAAATACTTTGTTTTTAAAAGGCTGCCAAGTCTTATTTTCTTACTATATCAATCAGAAGATGAACACAAAGTCATCATAACACTAATAAATTTCAAATTACAGTGTTGTGAAGGGAGGCCTCTTTTATGACAGTGGACAGTATCTGTTCTGTGGTGATGACTTTCAAATTTAACTGCAATAGATTAGACAGAACACAAATAAGGAATTGAAATTAACCTTTGATTATTGTATACAGCATTTGCCTAATTAAAAAAAGAAAAACTGAGAAAGAAACTCTCTATGACTACAGCTGATTTCGGTTATAAAATCTCAGCTCTGAACAGAATTTTTGTTTTCATTATTGTACATCCCTTATTCCATATCCTTTCCTCATTGTCTGCTGCAGAGATTTTCACACCTCACAGTACGAATTCTCTTGCTGTACACATTCTAATTAGAAAGGATGCTTGAGACATCTGATAATGAGTCAAAGTCTCCAAGGGTTTGAGTGCTTTTGGTCCATATTTCACAGATGCTCTCCAGGAATGATTAACCTCTTGAGGCAGAGAGGGAATAAATAGACCAAAGTGCTTTTTTTCAGGTTGATCCAATAATGATACATGAGTGAAAAGGCCTGGAAGAACAACCTGAAGGGATTTTTAAGATAAATATTTGGAAGGTAAAACTGAAGCAACAGGATAGGCAAAATTCCTTCTGCTCAAGCCATCGACCCACTAGCTTATTTTATTTTTTTTAAAGATAATCCTCACCCAGTTATTGGCTCGGGATTATGTGTATTTAAAAATGGAGTTGGGAAGCCAGCATTTGTATAACAGTGCACTTATTTTTAACAATTGAAGCAGAGACAGCATGGAAGAAATGAGAACCTGGAAGGCAAATCCACATTATGTAGCTCTGCAAGGAAATCATATCTTACTATTGCCATATTCAAGTGCTTGAAAAATGCCATGAATTCAGGGTGCTCTGCAAATTCTAACTACTTAATCCTCACCAAGCAATTATGAATAATAGCTTCCTCTTAGAAGTAAAATGGAGCAGCTTCAAAATTGTGAAAGGATTTGCTGAAGTATACATAAAAAGTAATATTTTACTGATAGTTCAATGGTGTTAAATAAAACTATTTCCATTTTACACACATAGCACTGTAACCTGATGTCAGGAAATTCAGTGGGAAGCTGCACAATTACTCTTGATAAGATGAGAAAAATCCATCCCAGTCTTAACAACTGATGCTGGAAAAGAATTTCCAAGAGTAATTTCTGACATAATAATAGTTTTGGACATAACATTTCTGCTCATATTACTGGCATTGACTAACATGAAATACCATTTTATAGTGGAGTCTTTTGTGTGGAGTCTTTGCCCTGATGTGATGTAAGGAAAATAAAGTAGAATAAATGCATAAAAGAAATCTCTTTACTTTTCAGTACATTTCTTATCAGAGTCCATTGGAAAATTTATCTTTATTTTTTCTGTCACGGGATCAATGCTAAAAAAAATCCTGCAAACAAACAAAAAGTAATAATCTGACTCCACTTCAAACGTCCCCAGTTTTGATTCTTAGAATTAAATAAAGTGGAAATGTATTCCTCTGCTTTTCCTCAATCATGTGTTTAGTTCAGTAAGAATCTCCAGCATCTTAATGAATTGGGGAAAGATATGACCTTCATGTTTCAGGTATAATTTCCTTAATGCCATGAAAATAAGCTCAGATTCAGCTAAATTACGTATTTCCAGAAGCCATGTAATCAAAAAGTTTGGCAAATGCACGGATCTGCTACAGATTTTTGAGGTATGACAAAGGACTGCTGTTCATCTTTGTTCAGCCATCCTTTTAATTCATTCAAGTAGCAATTTATAACTTCCAGTTCATAAACAGGACTTCCATTCCAATTATATAACCTCCCCCTGTTTAAAGTAAGTCTCATGTTATAGTTCCTGTAGCATATTCTGAACTGAATAATTTCCTTATAATATGGAGACAGCTTCATGTGCTCTGCCAAAATAATCCTTTCCTTTTATTGGCAATGGGCATTTCCATAAAACAGAATTGTGGGGGTGTTTTTTTGAAACACAGATTCACCTTTTTGCTGTTTGGTTTCCATGTGTAATAAATCAAAAGAGTGTCTTGTCACTCTGAAAAAGGCAAATAAATACAGGACATAGGGAAAATGGGAAATAACTCTAGAAAGAGCAAAAAATGTATTCTGATTCACCTAAAGGGCTAAATTACTCAGAGATTCAGTTTTAGTTTTATAAGGACTTATGGTTTGGTGCAACAAAAAGATTGTAAAAAAGGAAACAATGCCAGTAATTTCTATCCTGTTGAGATCTTGGTGCAAGATTCTGGCATAATGATAATGTTGACCAAAAGCCAAAACACACCTGTTTAAAACATTTTTAGTGCCATTTTTCCAACTCTATCGTATTTAATTTGGCCCTTCAAAATCCCTGAGGGTAGGTTCCATTTTTCCCACAGAGCTGATACCAAACCCTTTTCCTTGGACATCAGAAAAGCCCTGTTAAAGCTGAATCATGGGACTATGAGAGACCAAATGAAATACTGACTTCCTTCAGGGGTTGTGGTATCAAAGAATTACTTATTGACTTGGACAGCCTCATGTGTTTTCAACTCAATTTACTTTAAGCCCTGTAGAACAGAAAATTCTCTAGGAGGTTGTGCTTGTTTCTGAGTTCATAAAGTCTCTGACAGGATATGATGCTTTTTCTCTTTATAAAATTGTGTGTAATATGAACAGTAATTTAGATTTCTACATGTTCAGTAAATTGCTATCATAGCTAGAAATTCCTGAATGCTAGATTTTTATTAGGAATTTTTCCTGTACTTTTGTACACGGGAAGAATTCTTAAAGAAAAATTGTTTCTCCTCAAAAGTATCTTTTTACTGAAGCAGGAACTACTATTGGCAGAATTTAGTTTAAAAAGGACTGTCTGTGATTGAGACATCACTGCTGTGAGCAGTTCTGTGTTTACATGAAGTTGAACTAATTTTCTATTTTAGGTCAATAATTTCCCCTCTGCGTCGAGATTATTATTTCAGGAAATGTAAATTTTGTTGTAAACCATTGAAAAGTTATAAACAGAAGAAAAACAATGAAAAGACATTCTCCATCCCCAACAACATAGGAAATATTTAATTCCTATTTACAACCATTTCAAACTTGGGATGTAAAACAGTCTTGCCTAGGGAGGATCTGCATCATGGATAAAGCCTTGGCCTGCCTTAGCTTTGATAGCTCTTTTAAGGAACTGATAATAAAATATAAAATCATAATTTGGTTTTTAATAGGTGAAGATTTCAACTGAAACAGCTAAACTTACTGTTTTTACCAAATCAGGGTCTTCAGAAAATGGATGGATTCAAAAACAGGGAACCCAAAAATCACCATCATTTAAAGAACAGGCAGATGCTGCTTTTAATGAGGAGCTCCCCCTGAATAGAAATCTTGTTTGATCAAAATGGGATCATGGCAGAACATGTGGTGTTTGTCTCATCAGCTCTGCCCCTGAGAATGCAAAATGCCCAGTGATACCTGAAGCAGGCAGTGCCTCAAGTTAGTGAAAGTATTTTAATCTTCTGCACTGTAGAAGTCCCCATCTCAGCTGGGCAGCCTAGGTTCCCTTTGTTTATCCAGCTTCTTTTACAAGCCCACATGAAGATGAAATAGGATGTGCACTAAAATGAGATTTCACTGTTTTCTTGTGAGCAGAGTGTAGGTAAATGCCTGCAGTGGAGATGCCCATGGGAATGTTAGGACACCACATCCAAAAGTTATAGAAGGGAGTATTTGCAGCTCAGAGAATAAGTGTAAATGAAGGATGGCATCCCTTGTATAGATCCATTGTTTCAGTGGGTTTTGTCAGTTTTTAAAGCAATTCCAATGTCAGCCATTTTCAGGAATCCATCTCACTGCTGCAGGTGTACATTTGTACAACTCTGCAGCTCAGAAAAACCCCTCAGATCATTTAATGTCTGACCCAGAACTTTAAATTAAAGACTAAGTTCCCATAAGAAAATAAAGACCAAACAGGACATCCTCCAGAGAAACAAGAAGCAATGTTTGATGAGAGATGCACTGTGACCATTTGCATGAATAAAAACAGTATGAGCATAATTATTGTTCCAGGACCCAGAGAATGATCCACCACACATAAAGTCTCTTGGGGAACAATGCATTTTTTAAAGCTCTTTTCCTTTTTGGTAGGATTTTTTGCAGCAAAATACTTACCTGAATATTGTTTAGCAATTCCAGGAGCAGTAAGTGTGCTCATGTGCTGACAGAATTATTGATTCTCAGTCATTATTTTCTTATGGGTTAACTTTTCACTCTGTTACTCCTGCTCAGTGAGGAGAGACTTTTCACTTACTAACAATGCAGCCCCTGACTTTCCTGACCTACTGAGATTTCTATTAAGTTTCTGAGAGTGAAATTCCTTCCAGAACTGACCATATGCTGGCTTAATAATATCATGATTATCTGACACAGATACTGCAGATTATATTCCTTTATTATCACGGTCTCTCTAACTTTATATTTCCTCTATCTATTTACATTATACTAGAGTCTAAATCAAAGCTATTGTTAGTTCTACCTTTGTTTTTCCTCAAAAAAAAAATGCTACATAAGGCAGTGTTTTACAAGAATCTGAGAATTAGTCAGAATTTAGTTTTCACAAGGTTCAAAAATGTCTAATATAGGACTACCTCATTCAATATAAATCTTCTAATCCTCTTTTTCCAATACCTATTTAAATTCAGAAACAAAATGGATTTTTGAATGATGAACTCTACTTTGACCAACTCCTCAGATTCTTCCTGTCCATAATGTAAAAGCCCAACAATGATATAGGGAGACAGAGAGTTTTGCACCAATATCCAATTCTGGGCTTGTTAATATCTGCTAATTTAAAACAGTGAAGTGTTTATAACCACTACAAAGTTGCAATAGAGAACAAATTTTTTTTAATATTAGGTAAGATTTATGCATGTTTCAATAGCTCAAAGAAAAGATTTAAAGTTCATATTAAGTTAAATACTGAAACATTTTTATTTTAAATCAACTTTTTTCGAGTTCCTAGATTCTTCCTTCACTGTGTAGGTCTAAATATCCTTTTAAGTTACTGTACTTTTATCACAGGAACCAGAAAAAATCCCTGTTATGCCATATTTGACCTCAGGAAATAATAAAAATCCAAAAAAACACAGAAGTTTTTACACCTCCTGATTTTCATAAATGTTGATCTCATTGAATGCTACGAAAAATCAACTGTTCTGAAAATAAGACCTGGTATTCTGGAGTCCAAAATGAATGTAGGAGTCATACTTGAGAGTCTGGGATTCAAATTAATTTAAATGGTGGGGGGTTTGTCTTTTTTTTAGCTTTTATCTTTTTTTATCTTTTTTTATCTTTTTTTTTGTCAGACCTTACTTACTAATTGCTCAAGATTCAGCTTCTGCACATATTAAGCATTCATATGATTTAACTTTCAGAATTCAAATAGAATTGTTTCTATTAGTAGAGCTGTTTGAGTGTGTAAATACTGTCAGGATGAGGAAATAAAACCCAAATACCTGGAAATATGCTAGTGAGTTTGGAATTTAATGGCTGTCTTTCAGACTTCAACACATATAAACCAGAAATATCTTTATATAACCCAGAACTCTGTTAAACTTCATTTCTATGGCAAAATAAAACACCAAAAAATTAAATTGCATTTAACTTGTCAAGTTTTAGGGGCAAGTTTCCTGTTGTTCTTTCCATGAAACTGAAAATTATTGATATGTCTGCTTTGTGGAAGCTAATTCCATACACAAACAGAATTCAGTTCCACTTTTTATCTTATTTTTATTTGTTTATCTGTATAGATTCATGCATACATTATATTGGCACACATCTATATTTTGTATATATTTTTAACACACATTCTATTTACACTGGTTTAGAAACCATTATTAACTAAATCTGATGTTTTCATGAGGTAGTATTAAGTGTTGGTGCTATTTTTCTTTTTTTTTAAAGGCCTTTCTCCTCTCTTAAATATTTGAAACTTTCCTGCCATTTCACAGGAAAAACACAAAATTCTGTGCTTTCTTTAAAAAATCCTATTTCTCATTAGAAAAACTCGTTAAGAAAATTCATTGGGAAACCTGCAGCTGCACATTTTTCTTGCCAGAAATTTTCTAATATTTTTGCTTCCAAGTCTCAGCATCTCAGACTTCTACACAGGGACTTGAAACCTGTTAAGCCTCAGTATGAAATTTGTTTTTCAAAGAAAGAGTTCCCCATAGCTCTGAAACCCTCAATATTAGACTTTCATTGCAAAAGAGGAAGAGAACAACTTCAAGCAAATCAAAGATTTTGGAGCTAATAAGAATCTGAAGAAATTAAAACATCAAAAGGAAAAGAAAAAAGAGAAGAAAATTTTAGGCTGTTCATGGGGAAATGTCTCATCAAAGAACTCTTTTTAGGCATTTCCCAAATGGATGTTTCAAAGGTGTAGAACTTTATTAATTTACTTTAGAGAGGGCACAATGTTATGAGTACACAGACAGAAAGAATTTGCTGTGACAGAACTTCAGAAAATTCCATCTAACAGAGTTAATTTTTTACTAATAATGTTTTTTAAAATTATTTCTGAAATGGCAAATTTTTTTTTTTTTTGTTTTCTTTTTTCTTTTTATCCACATGGGCTTAACATGAATGTGCAACAAGTTATGTAAAGGCATTATTTATACACAGCAGCTTTCAAGACTAATTTAAAATACAGAATAATATAGATATAGTATGGAGAATTCTTTAAAGAGGAACCCCTAGATTTAGTTGGGAGATAATAAATGTTCTGACTGGTGTTTTATTAAAAACAGCTCAATTTACCATGTGAAAAAGAGAAATTCAAGTCTCTGAAGGGTGTGGGTATTTGAGTTTTAGAGTTTTATTTGTTGACAATGCAATCTATTTCTCCTTTATGTATATTTCTTATTTCTTCTGCTAAATTAAAACTATTAAAAGTTGTTCAGATGCTTTTGGGGTTTTTTCTTCTTTTTTTTTTTTTTGGCAAAAGTTTTAATTTGGTATCACACATATACAAGGGAGGTGCATTGACTTGAAGGAAGAAAATGCACCACAAAATAATAAAGAAAAAACTATACTTTCTTTCTTTTTCCCTAAAAATGAAGAGTTCACAGCCCATTTCTGGTAGTGTTTCATGCCAGCTGAAAGAGGTAGAGTTTTATAAAGGGAAAGAGGAGTTGGGACAGCAACTGATGGATTATTATTTACCTTTCCTGTAAACTCAGATGCCTTTCCCAAAAAGGAGAAACACCTTTCAGAAATACCTGAGTGTCTCCAAACACCCAGACCCCAGGATAAGTTGTCCACAAAAGTAAACATCTGATTTTACAATTAACTCCTTTTATATGTGGAAGTTCTATTTTTGTTTTGATTTTGCCAGGGTGGTTTAGTCTGGTTTGTTGTTTTGGATTTTTTGTTTTTTTTTTTTGGGGGGGGGCGTGTTTTGAGGGATTTTGTTTGTTNCTCCCATTATATTAAAAAAAAAAAAGTACCTATGTGTTTAAAAAATTATTTAAATATTTATATAAATTTATAAATTAAAGCTTTTATTTTGGAAATGAAACTATTCAAAATATTAGTATATTTTGGAAATTCACTATATTTCCCATCTATTTTTTTCTCTGTAGGAAGCAAAAAAAAAAAAATATGATGAGAAAACTCTGGATTTAAATTAACTTCACATGCAGATTCACTTATTTTTTGGGGAACAGATGTTGCAGAAACAAGGGATTATGTGAAGAGATACTGCACATATGTTTTGAGATTATGAAATTTTACCATATTTACTAAAACACAGCTGGCATGTATCCCTGCTTAGCTCTGCAAATCAGCATGCCATGAATCTATGAGAAAACCTATTAGTTTTAAATGATTTAGAACGAGGTAATAGGAAATACTTACTCAAAGCAGCAATGATTGCTTAAATAAAACTAATTGTGTAATGATAGAAATCTCCCTTATCTGTAAGAGCTGGCAGCTTTGAAGTAAAAAAGCAGTTTGGGAACTTAACATGGATCTCTCTCAAAGGAAAAGGCAAACTGGAAATGTTATTTTTTTTTCCATGAAAAGTAAACAGGAAATTTTCAATTCTTCTTTCCTGGACATTTGTAATGAAAAATGGATAACATAATTTTTTTTTTTTAATTCTATTAGTTAAGAAAATTTGTCTTCAGTCATCTGTGGTTATTGGGAAGATGGGATATTGAGAATAAATTCCCCCTCTGAGTGGTGGTGAGGGGCTGGTGCAGGTTGCCCAGAGAGGCATGAACATCCTATTTCCATCTTATTTCCACTTTATTTTCATCTTATTCACCTTTCAGTTGTCTCTGTCCTTCAGCAAATCTATCCCAGCTTCATTCACACATTTTGGCAACAGTACTGACGCTTCACAAAACAGCACAAGAAAGAAATTGTGATAAATTTGCATCATAATGCAGGTGTAAAAATATCTAAATTTCTTTGGAAAACATAATCTTGATTCTGTCTTTTCCCAGTTTTCCTGTGTTTCATTCTGTGTGTTTAAAAACATCTGTGCAGTATTGTTTGGGCATATTAACTTTTAGGTTATTTAATTTGGAGAATGTCACTAAAAATAAAGACTAAAACACCCATACCTGTGGTTAGTCAGTTTTGCAACCTTCTGATATGTACAAATTTTTCATTTAAGCTGGGGAAAAAGACCTAGGATGTGCATGCTGCTATCCACAAGGAGGTTAAGAACAAAAAATCATGAATAAATAAATCAATAATGGTAAAATCTTTTTGTCCTGCACATTTGGGTTCTACAGCTTTCCACAGGAAAATAAGTTCTTTGAGTTCCAGCATGATCATTCCTACAGCAAATGCTTGGGAAAATAATCTGCAAATGTGACCTAACCTGAAAATATGTGGGTTGGATTTCTCCACATGACTTTGTCTTGCAGAAGTGTTGTCAAAAAAACACCCTGAAACTACCAAGAGGTGTTTAAATAGCTAAAAGGTAGAAGAGAGATAGGTGATCACAACTGGATCTTTAAATAAAAATCACCTTCTTGGGGCATTTTTCTTGGACCAATCACACAAGAATCAGACAAAACACAGCAACAAATGAAGCAACCAAAAATACTCAAGAGGAAATTAAAAAAAAAAAGAAACCAAAAAAAACCCCTTTCTTTGTGTAGTTTCAAATGTAGATCAATACACCAGCACTTGACCCAGTGAACTCAAATCTAGTACAGCTTCAGGTCTTCCATATAAATATGGAAAAGGATAAAATTACTGGAAGAATACTGAAGAAAGAAATCAGTGTTAGATGCTTCAAACAAGGTGTTTTGCCATGAAGAACTTTTCCTTTCTGAAATTGCTCAGGTAATAGTAAAAATAATTAACTGCAAACTTAAAGTGTCTTTTAGATGGAGTGAGTTGTTCCTGTTCTAATTTCCATTTTTATCTTGCCTACAAACAGATATTTGGCTGGGAGGTCACACCAGTACAGGCTTTGTTTTTCATCCCAAGTCTGCCCTTCCTCACTGAATTTCACCTTCTACTTGTTTAATGTAATGGTGTCAGTAAAAAAATTTAAATTACAGCAGGAGGGAGTAAAGGAATGTCACCTGGGCTGATGTTTCTTAAAACTTTTCTTTGAAGACAATTTAAAGCCACACTGAGGCAGATGAAAGACAAACTTTTCTGGGGCACAAAAATGACAAAATTTTCCTCTCTCTTATGTGAGGGACCTTCACTGTTTAGAGTGTTCCTTTTTTCACACTTTCAGTGGTTTGCATGTTCTCTGTCTCCTTACAAAGAAACTTCAGGGCAATAGCCTTTATTATGACATGACAGCCAACAAAAAGACATGTCAGCCTCAGGTCTTTTCCTTGCAAAAGAATAATCAGTTCCAGGCTGCAAGGGAGCTGAACATCCGTGGTGTAACCAACTAATGGGAAAAGCAGTATAACTTCATACTGAAGTCAAACACCTGACTTTCATTTTTGACCTAAAAGCAAGAAGAAGAAAAGTGATACCCTCACATGTGCATATATCTACATTGTATACGTTTATAATTCGTATTTTTAAAGTGTTTGAAAATAAGAAGCAGCAAGAAACAGACAGAAATCTAAATTTTTCTACCAAAAAATGCCCAAAACCAAATAAAAATTATCTTATTAAGAGGTATAAACTTAAATATTTAGTCCTGACAGCATTCCAAAACCTTGCTTGACTGGAACACTGATAATTTCAACATTCAAGATGTGATATCAGGAATTTTGTGATGATATTTCTGGCTTTATTTGCCTCTTCCTCAGACCACAGCAACCCAAACTAGGAAAGAAACCAAAATATCTGCTCACTTTTGTCAAGTGGCTGTTCAACATGGTAATGACAGAACTGGAAATGTTGTGCTCCTTCCCATTTAGATCCAAGTTTGATCCATCACATCCAAGTTTTACCACAGCATTGCAAATGTAAAAAGTGTGGAATATACTACCACTTGGGTTCAGACCTAAAACTCTTAATTACAACACACAGTAGTTTTCATTTAAATTCAGCATGTCGTGCCTCAATCTCAGTATAGAATTAGTGCTCCACAGTAAAATGTCTCTTCTTGTTGTCATTGGTTTGGGATTTATTTTTTTTTTGTTGCTGTTGGTTGGTTGGTTTGGAGTTATTTTTTGTTGCTTGGGGGTTTTTTGTTGTTGTTGTTTGTTTTGATTTGTTTTCATTTGTTTTCATTTGTTTCTTCCTGTTTCGTCTTGCATTTCATTTCCCTGAAAGATTCACCCTAGTCTGTTGCCCTGGAAAAAGCTGCCTCCATAAACATCCAGTGAAAAATTACAGGAGCAAGCAGAAAAAATTCTAATGAAGAGATAAAAAGTTTGAGGTTTTTCTGTTCCAGAGAAAATTTTTTTGGAAACAGCCAAACAGATGAAAAAAATTTGAGCTCAGGTATTGATAAAGCTCTTATTTCAGTTATCATTTGGAATAATTAGATTTAGAGCCCTACATGGCTTAATTGCTCTATTTAGACACAAATAGGGATTGTAACTGATAACAGTTAATAAATCCTGCAAAGATTGCATAGATAGTAGAAAATACATTTTAAAGATTTGAATTCAGCTTCTGATGTTTTTGATCCCAGGAGAAATCAGTTAAAGGTCCAGAGGTTTTAAATTACATTTAAAGTAAACTTTGCACACATTTTGATCTGACATACTACTTCAGAATTCAGGCACAATTTCTGCCTGAGACTCTCAACCAGTGCCTGATTATTGTATGCAAATATATGTAGATTATGTTACAGTGTCAAGACAAAACAATGTCTTTGCAAGTCTATGGAGATGAAATGATGAATAATAAACTGAAATAAAATTAAACTAATCCCAGAGTGTGCCTATGGAAGTGATGATACAATGTCAGAATTATATTGGTGGATTTCCCTGCTGACCAAACTGTGATGTCCAGCTTGAAGTAACAAAATAAAAGGCAACTAGAAATTAACTTTTAGTGTATTTTAGGATACAAAAGCAATGCTGAATATGCTATTGGTGTCAACAAGTTTTTCACATTGTAATTTATAAATCATATCTTCTCCTTCCTCAGTAATAAAAATCCAAAATGAGAAACAGTTAGAAGTGAACTGAAGGAAAAATTCAATTACTACTTGTGTTGTAAACTGAAAAAAAAAAAGGAAGAAGAAAGTACAGCCAGCTATTAATTTTACATAAAATTTACTTCCATTATATAGTTTCTCTTGCAACATCTCTGCCAGCAGCTCCAGTTGGCCAACAGTTTTCTAAGAAATGGGGTGAAATGGTGAAAGGAGGAAGCACTGCCTGAGCAAGGTTCCCTTTTCATCTTTTTCAGGAATGGCAGGGGTAAAAACACCCTTGACTTGGACTGGGATGTGCTTAGGTTCCAATTAAATCCTCATAACTGACTGTGAGGCAGTGAGTTTCCTGAGCTGAACACAAAATTCTTCACTTTGGAGCATTTTCACGGGGAAATAATGGGTGGAGGGAGATGTCACTCCCCAAAGATGAGACTCAGGTACAGACTGAGGTACCCACTGCAATACAAATCACTGCACAGCCTTACAAAATTCCAGTTATTTCTTGGCAACTCTCCACGTTCCTGCTCTACACAAGAGAAATAAGAACTGTATCAATCTCCAGTAAAAAAGTCAGCTGGGTATTTTGCATTGATAAGGGATTTACCTCTTGCACATGGTTACTACACAGCAGAGACCGCACTATAAATTCAAACCAAAACAGTGTAAAACCTCATCAGAAGTTAAGACTCAGCATTTTTACAGAAATCTAGGAAGAGGCAGTGGCTTAAATTATGAAACAGAACATGGATGAAGTGAAAATTTTCCAGAATGGGCACCCACTCCTTTAGTCTTCACACGAGGTGTGACCAGCCTTCCAGGGAACAAATTTCTTCAGGCGTTTCCAGAGTTCAGCATTCAGTCTGACCATTCCCAAAACAGACCCAGGCTCACCTAGGAAGGGCATGGATCCCATAGACCAGCAGAAAATTTACTGGGCAGGAATTGTTCCTTGGCAGGGTGGGCAGGCCCTGGCACAGGGTGCCCAGAGCAGCTGTGGCTGCCCCTGGATCCCTGGCAGTGCCCAAGGCCAGGCTGGACATTGGGGCTGGGAGCAGCCTGGGACAGTGGGAGGGGTCCCTGCCATGGCTGGGGTGGAAGGAGATCTTTAAGGTCCCTTCCAACACAAAATATTTTGGGATTCTATAATTTTTCCTTCATTTTTACAAGCTAGCCATGAAATTGTTTTGACGCTCCAGTAAAAAAGTAAGAAAGCACCAAGTTTTCTATCACTGCTATTGCCAAAACCACTGCCATTTTAGGGGTGTTTTTTGTTATTTTTTTTTTTTTTTAATTTTTATTTTTACTTCTTTTACAATCCACACAAAATTGAAAGATTTGACATATTCTAGATGATACTGAAGCACTTTGGTCCAGATGCAGTGGTGGAAGGCTCAGCACTGTGATATGAAACACCAAAGAAAGGTTGGCCACTGTTGCCCAGGCAGTCAAGGACAGGAAGAAGCAAAGCCAAGCTCAAGCACGTGATCATCTCATTACTGGATTTTTAATGATTGCAATTATCTCCTCTCAGTCCCTATTCTGTCAAGGAAAACATGAATGACAAAAATAACACAGCGGCCCTTTGGAATACCCAAATAGCAGAATAAAAGGTGGGAAATGCTAATTTTGCTTTGTGAATTTCAATTCTTTAGCATTTTGTACCTGATGCAGCCTAAGCTGTGTTTTTTACATTTCTGGATATGCATGCCTAAATATTGATTGATGTGTGACACCTAAATTGTGCACATAATACTATGGAACCATTATGAGTTGCTCTTGGTGATAAGGAAAAAGGTACTTGCACACCTTTTTATTGGTGAATGTATTAATAAGAGGGAATGTTTTGCTTCATTCCAAAAGATTACTAATAAAAGCAGTCATTTAGTAATGTTAAGTAGTAAGCAGTTGTAATTGAAATCAGTAAGATGCAAAGGGTTAACAAATTTCACAAATCCACTGGGATTTCACATTAGGCTTTTCCTTGAATCTTGTTTATTCAATGCTTTGTACCTTAGACAGTCTCAGATTTTGAAACATATGTGTTTTACACAAACACATGCATCCTTTTCTGTTTAATAATGTCATGACCTACAAGCTCCATGCAGATGTCCCAGAGACTGACAGAAACCCTGAGGAGGAATTTTTTCCTATGAGGAAATTTTACATGTTGGTTTAATGTCCTTAATAAGAGATTACCAATGGAAAACCAGTGTTTCTATCATACACCTGCATCCTTTTTAATGTTTTCCTATCTAAAAAAACCTAAACCACCGAACCTACAGTGATATGGACTTATAAAACCATGATGATGCTGCAGTTAAAAATACTGAAGCTAAGGAGATTACCTTAGAGATGATACCTCAGATTTGTAATTAGTTAAACATCTTTCTACTTCATTTCCTTCTCCTCATACATCCTCTTTTATTTGTTTCTGACAAACCATGAGTAAAAGAGTGTGTCTGCCAAATGTATTGTTCTATTGAAAAGAAATGAAGCAAAGAAGATGTATCCCCAACCACACAAGAATAGAATCTCTTAAAATTTCAGATTATGCTTGCTGATCTCTCCTGATACTTTTTGCTCAGAATAGACAAGATATGTACAGAAAAAGAGCATGTTTAGCCTGCAGATTTGTCCAGGAGGAGAAAACAAATGATTATGCATTTTCTTCTTTTATGCTAAATAATTTCAAGCTTCTGTTTCATCAAGTTTGTATTGGAACATTGGAGTAAGAGAGGAGTCTTGTCTCACAGAAGTACAGAATCACAGAATGGGTGATGTTAGATGGGTCCCTTCTTCTGTTTCAATGGAGACACTTCACAGATGGACTTTTTGGTGTGGAAATCGGCCTGGATTTTTCAACAGAGTTGCTGTAAAAACAGCAGAGGACAATAAAATCAAAATGACATCTAAAAATACCCACACAAACACTGCAGGTCTTGGTTTTCTTATCAGTTTGACCCCCCTCCCAATGCCAAAGGTTCTCAAAATGCCTCAACAGCTCTCGAAAGTCCTTAAAATGTTGAATCAGATGTACACAGAAGAAATCAGAAAGTTTCAGGAGACTTCTAGATAAAGAAGAAAAAAGAGAACTGTAGACAGATCAAGGTTTGTTGAAAAATTAGACACAAGAAAAATCTAATTTATTTTCATAGTTACACTATTAGGTAATATTCATTAAAAAAATATTATGAAAAAAAATCTTACGAAAGAACCAAGCTATGCAACCTTAAGGAAAAAAAAAAAAAAACAGAACAAAAACAAACAACAACCCCTTACATACACACAAAAAATTAAAAAAAAAAAAAAAGAAACAGGATTTTTTGACAATCCATTGATTTCACAGTTTTGTGTAACATTATTTCAGAATAACTATAAATATGAATAATGTCCCAGACTCTTTATGCTGAATTGGGAATTTCTATTACATAGTTCTGTTTGAAGTGGTTTACAAACTGTTTGAATGCTTTTCAAATAAAACCTACTCCTAGGGTATATATTTATTAATCATATATATTTGTTCCTATTTAAAGCTGCTGTTTATTCAGATGTCTAAAATTCTTGACAAATCCAAAGGGTTTTAAAATTTACCTACAGAACATTCCTGGTCAGGTAAAAATTCTACACCTGCACCATCATCTGGCTAAAGAAAAATAACTGCAACCCTTTCTACAGTAATCTTTACCATAAAAACCATGTACAAAAAACTAGGAATATGGTGCAACTACTATCTTAGAACCAGGGTTTTTAAAATTATTTTGCAGATATATCCAGTTTGTCAGTTTGCATTATTTGTCCCCATTTCTGTGTGATCTAAAAAGAACACAAATTTCAGCTTTGAAATCCAGATCTCCAGCTGAATGGACTCCTCCTCCACTTCTGAGATATTTCTTAGATCAGTCCACAACAGCAAGGGGGATGGTGCCCCTCATTCAAAATTCCTCAGGAAATAATTTTTAAGGCATTGCATCTCTCGGGTGGATCTCAGTGTCAGAAGCACAGCACAGCCCAAATGGAATATCAGTTTCTGAAACAGATTAAAAAATGTGCACACACAAAATCCTGGCAATCCTACACATCTTTCTCTTGGCCTTCCTCATACCAATATGTACATGTCTAGAGTCAGGTTGAACAAATATTACTCGTGGCCTACTTGCATTCCAAACCATTCAAAACTTCTTTCCTTCTGTCAGCTTCTGGTTTGTTTTTTCTTCTTGTTCCTCATTTCCCCAAACACTTACTACCACAGCCACTGCTGTGTTCCTCCTGCTAATATTTTTTTTAGCCTACACAAACCACTTGGGCAACTCATCAGCCAAGGAAAGGAAATGTGCAGTGGGGGGATTAATGCTGTTTGCAATCATATTGGCTGAAATTCTGCCACCATTAAAATCTATGTGAGTCTTGCAATTGATTTCAGCCAGGGCCAGATTTCATTCCCAGCATATTGAAATAACCACAGCAGCACACAGAGGGAGCTAAATTTCAAACCACAAGGTTCTGTAATTAAAGGCTCCCCTTGAGAAAATTGACTTCAGCATGAACAATCTGCAAGGAAAGAGTTCCAGTGACATGGAGGATATTTCTCTGTCACTCCATGGCAATGGACAGAATATAATTGACAGTATAATTCAAAATGTCATACCTCCTTTTATGTAACATAGCAAGTGCACAACTTCTAACCTGTGTTTACAGTTAATGAACCAGGAATCAAAACCATTCCAGGTGTTAAAGACATCCCAACTAGTAGACAAAATACTAGGTTTTTCCATGCTTACAACCTGCACTTGATGACAAAAAAAAAAAAAGGATCTGTCAAACTATGGTGTTTTCTTCCTTTATATTGAAATCACTTTTTGTATGAGTGTAGGAGTTTCCTCACAGAGAGGACAGTGTGCCTTATTAGCTATAGTGAGGCTACCAAGCATTTTTCACGTTGCAGTTCTGAGGCAACAGCTGAAACCATAAAAACCCAAGAGAATCATCTCATGCAGGTTGTCAGTGGTACAGCAGACATAATTTTTTTAGAAGGAAATCACTTCCTTTAGTTTGGATGAACACTCCCTATAAATTCTCAGGCACAATTTTGCAGCCTGGTGTGGATGTTGCAGAAAGCAGCTCAAGCTCCACTTTGTTGCATATGGTGCACTATAAAACGTAATCAACTCCCTTTCCTATTATCCCATTTCATGTTTTATGTTGCTATGTCATTTGAGATTGTCCCTTTCTGGGGAATTTGGAGTAGTAGGAAAATGAAAATCCCATCTGTGACAGAGGTCCTTTCTTTAGGTGCTGTTTGGAAATAATGTAATACTGTGGCATTTATTAATACTCTTCTACTGATTTTTTTCACCCCTTTTTCATATGTTTCCTTTTTTTTTTTTCTCAAAGACATTTTACTGCTGTGTTATACAGTGATTCCTTTCATCTTCCTAGGAAAATTCTTTGTCTTCATTTCCTTCTTAGCCATCTGAGTCCTAGTAGCCAGACTAGGCTACTAACCCCACTGCCCCAGGCAGTTTTATTTTAATAGTCCTCCTCTAATCTTGATATTTCCCATCTGATTTTTTAGTTTTAAGCCTATTACACATGAGGTGATCTCAGAACTGCAAATTAGCTTTAAGGCAAGAGCAGGAGCAGATTAATTTTTTTTTTTTAAATACTGGGCTCTTGGAAAAAAAACAAAAACAAAAAACAAGAGAACAGAAAAAGTGGTCTAGGCCACAGGATGAAATGCTCAGCAAAATAAAAAAGAATGCTGAAGCAGAGGAAGATGGAGCACTAAAGCTGGCAGGCTCAGACTGATGCTTCACAGAACCTGATCTCCTCTGTGCTGAGCACAATTAAAACCTGGATATACTCTAAGGTCAAGATGAGGGCAGCTTTGGTTTGACTTCTCCATCCCACAAAGATAGGGGGAAAAAAAAAAACCCACAGTCAGCATATTCCTCTGAACAACTCATGTTTGTTAATTAAAGTTGTTTTCTCATCTATTTTCTCCCAGTCTAATATCCTTCTGTCAGGTAGAAAGTGCTGATGTGAACAGTTCCTTCAAAGTGACCAGCCTCACTAAGTCAAAGGACAAATCCCTGTTGGCTCCAGGGAGAAGGATGTCACCCTGAACCCTCAGCCTGCACATCCCCCACTCCCCACACACAGAAACAAATGAACAAAAGCCCTGGGTGTAAATCTGAACAACTATGCTTGACCTCTGTTTTGAATTAACTAGATTTATTTCTTGCCATGCTGTCTTCTCCTTGCTACAGCTCACCTCGCTTTTCTAAAAGGGTGCCTACACATTTGGATTTCAGGGGTACAGGGTAAATACCTGAAACCAAGCAGGAGTGGGGCAACCCCTGTGGGGAGAATTTTTTTCTTTTTGCCCCCGTGGAACACCAGGATTTGCCAGCTGGCTGAACCTGTCTGAACCCTCCTGCCTGCTCTCCCCCTTCAGCTTTACAGCCCAGCTCCTCTCTCCACACATTCACAATTTCTCACCAATCCCACTTCATTTCTAAGGTCTTTATTGTCGCTGCCTTCCAAAGTTAACATCCTTTTGAGCAGCTGTGCTAACAAAAGTCCCTAAGTGGTTACAAATACATGGAAGTGGCTAAAAGTAAGACTCGAGCTCTTGATAGATGAAGGGGAAGAATTGTGCCTCAGATGTAGGACTTCTCAGAATAAGAATGGGGTTTTTTCAAAGGATTTCATGTTAGTGTAGGTATCTGAGCTGTGGGGACAGTGGTATGGAATTTCTAAAGCTTTTCATAAAAAGTGAAGGAGATATTGCAGAAACAGCCAGGGCATTACGAATACCTCAATACTTCAGAGAACCATGGAAAAAATTAAACTACCTGTCTCATAAAATTGCCCCTACAGGGAATTTAGCTTGAAATGGTCTATTTTTAATACTTTCAGTGGAATTTCAGCTCTGCACAGATTTAAACATGCTCAACATTTTTTTTTCCTTTTTTTGTAGTGCTCACACCACTAAGTTTGGTACAGTTTTTCCTGTTCGTTGGGACATCATTAAAATTATATTTGCTTTTAGGGCACTGAATTCACCTGGATGATCAAATTGTCCAGCCACATTATTGTATATAAAACTTTGGATAAAAATTTCCAACTGAATGCCATTTTCTTCTCCATATATTAAGTTAAAGATTCCAGTTTTTAGTCTTGCATTAATGCCTCACAAGTATACCAAAAATAAAATCCCCCAAAAAAGACAAAGACAAAACCACCAAAGAACAAGCAACCAACCAAACAAAAAAATCCACCTGCTGTTACAAAATGGCCCCTAAATTACAGAAAGGATTTGATGTAGCTCTGATCCTGTGATCATGAACCATTTCTGAACATACAGCAAATTTTCTTACTTCCTTCCCAATTACCTGATAGATTTACTGGGTTTTTTTCTCTGAGTTTATGTAAAGAACAGGTAACATTGATCATAAGAGTGGAAAAAATTCCCAGTAATTCAAAGAATGAAGGGTTTAAAATTGTGTCTCCTATCTGAATAGCTTTTCATCTCCCATATGCCTATATATAGAATTACCATTCTACAGATATTCAGGTTGCACAATTAAATAGATATATTCTCTTTTGTTAGCTGTGAATGACAGAACTTGGAATACTTTTAGTGATTTTAAGGATTAATTGGATAAGAACTGAGATTCTTGTTATAGGAATTACTCTTTTTTTGCCATTGATGCCTTTTCCTGTTCTTAAAATCAAGAGTCAAACATGATTTGAAGGGGAAAAAGGGATTTTACCTTGGTGTTTATTTTAAGGATCTTTAGGTGCACGACATCCAGATGGAATGCCCCAAAATGCACACCACAATGCACACCCCAAAAGATCTGGTATCACATTCTAGGTGTTACTAATTAGCAGATCTATCAAAAATTCCCCAATGAGAGGCTTGAATGAGCCCCCCTCCCCAAAGAACCTTCCCCTGGATGGTTCTATCTCAGTTCACAGAATGTGTTCTGGAGAGGACTTTGGGGTCTGGGGCACTCTGACCCCTACCAACAAAGCTCCTAAAATGTTGAGTCTCCCAGCTGAACTAAAAAGTCCAAGAATGTAGGCAAAAAGCTCTAAAAATAGAGAAGTTGTTAAAAGGTATAAAAGGTTTGTAAAAGAAAAGACAATAGATCTTTATCACCATGAAATCATAAAGTTATTGTATTATTAGAAAGGATCTGACCAGCTTCAGTGGTCCATTCTTTTATTTAATGTAACTCCAGCTCCACTGGCATCACTCTTAAGAAAATCATCTGACCTGTAGTTAAAAGCATCTTATTGTAGAGATTAACTCCTTAAACAGTTTTCATTCACTGTCTCTACAATTATTTTCAATCTTCATTGTTTTCAACTTAAATCATATTACTGAGATGTTAACAAAGTACAAGTTATCTGTTACATAACATTTTACTTTGCAGATGTATTTTCATTACTTTTGGGCCTGCACTGGGTTATCTGTTCATTCACTTTCTCAAAAAGCTGGAAGCTGGAAGGGTTTTTGTTTTGAGGGTTGGTGGTTTTTTGTCTAAACTGTAGTTACTTTTTTTTTTTTTTTTTNTTTTTTTTTTTTTTTTGGTCTGGAAAAGGTCTTGCAAACATTCCAGCAAATGTTTCTTCTCCTGTGTGTAGATACCACCTCTTAAGAACAGAGCTCCTGGTTGGTCTTTTTAGTCTCATTCCCTCACTGGGTGATTTTCCAGTTTTTGAAGATCATTTTAAAACTTAACCCTGTCTTCCAAACTGCTGCTGATTTGCAAGTGTGGCACGAGTGCTCCCTTCATCCCTATTGTTTAATGACTTAATTGTTTAATGATGCAGAAAATAATCCAGGTAACACCTTGATCAAAATCCGACTTGAACACCTTTCTAGTCTGATGTTGAACCACTGGTAATTATTGTGAAAATGCTATTCCAGAAGAAAGAAGGTTTATACCACAAAAGTGTGGCTTCTCCAGTGGACTGAAGAACTGCCACACCAGACAAAAAATCAGCAGGCCAAAAAAACTCTACAATTACTGTAGTATTAGGTTACATAACCTCTTTTAAATGCAGTAACATATTTAACCATATTTAGAGGTGATTAAATGTCCCAAAAGTAGTTGATTGACTTAAAGATGCTGCTTCTTTTCCCCACCATGGCAGCTTTTATCATTGTCATCTGAATGCTCTGTTGCATCTTCCAGGGATTTGTCAACTTCTGTCCGTTTGCCTGATGGCAGCTCTCTCTGCTGTGGCTTTGGATGAATAAGATTTGTGAAGGAGCACAGCACAAACAGAAAATTGTGTCTACTTGAGTGTTTCCAAACAAGCTGATGCCATGGAGAAAGCCAAAGTAATTTCCTTGTGCTGAGTGTTTCCAGACACATCAGTCATTAACAGGCTTAGCAAAAACAGAGCTGAAGAATTACATCTTCCTTAAAACAGAATTTGGACCAAATTAAAAGATTTAGAAAGCTCTGCAGGCAATTAGGGTATTTAGCATAATTTTTGTAGACGTGATCATGCTTGATAAAACACCTTCTTTGGAAAATACAGTGTTCTGTATTTGCGTTTTGAGTTGAAATTAAGCAAGGTGCCTCATTTTGATTAAAGGTTTAATACCTCATTTCCTCAATTCTGCATCCTATATTTGAATATAAAGTCAAACAATGCTTGGAAATATTCTCTGTGAATACTGAATCCTGTTCATGAAGGCATTACAGCAATCATTATGTGCAAAACCAGCTCTGAAATAAATGCAGTTTGTATCAATTGGCTTGGACAAGGTGAGAACTGCCTGAGTGTCTGCCTTTGCACTTGCACTGAGGAGATGTGGGACGTGCACATTGCTTACCCACCTACTTCCACATTTCTGAGCAGCACAGGGTGAGCTCAGCCTGAGTGATGACAGGAACACCCAAATTCCTCAATAGTGCGCCCACAGCGAGGTGTCAGGGTGCCAAATATCTCTGGTGTGAGAAAGAGGGAGCTGAGAGACACAAGTGAGAGCCAGACAGAAAGCTGCAGAATATTCTCCTCTGTTTTCTCAACTCCTTCCCCCACAGAAACTGAAGTGCGAAAGGGTCAGCATCAGGGCGAGGCTGCTGCAATAATTTCAGGTGGTTACAACTCAACCCTACTGCAGAACCCATTTTCCAGAGCAAGGAGCTCCAGACAGTCTTGCAAGAACCTAAACTAAAATTTCATTCCAGAAGTTTAGTTCTTTGGTACGTTGGTTATTGTTGGGAAGCCAGGATGGCAGCTTTTTTAAGCCACTCACAAAAATCACAATGCCCCATTTGGCCAAAGTTGAAAATTCAGCCTGCACCAAGACAAAGAGTATCTTTTTAGGAGTAGATCAAAAAGTAACCAGAAAAAGACATGATCTGCCTTTCAGTTGCAGCATGTTTGTTTTCTCTAACTGCAAGGGTAAACAAAGCATCCCTGAAGTCCAAAACTTGCAATCCCTCATGTTGGCAGGGATATTGCAGGGACTTAAATAGGAACAAAATTTCTGACCAGAAAAAAACCACACACACACACACACATACATATACATATATATGTATATATTTATATATATATATACATACACAAATTCTGTTCTTTCTCATTTTTCATTGTTTCTTCTCTATTTCCTTTGTTATACAGTATAAAATAATGGGTTTTTTTTCATTTTACCATTGCTAGAAATAATTTTAAATCTGTTTTTTTCCCTCAGTAATGATGAAGTTTGTTTCGAGTATACGTTTGGCTAATTTCTTCATTTTTTCAAGGAGAGATAAAGGAGTTATTTAAACTTGTTTGTCCTCCTTCAAATGTCTAAAAATGCCCTGGAAATCACTCCAGATATTAATAATGAAAATATATGAATGTTAGATGTGTAGAGTGGCTAAAAAGTTTCCATCACCCAAGAGCAACAGCTCCAGTCCTTATCTCCCAACCATTTTTTCCTCCTCTCCATCTTCCAAACACACAGCCACTTCCTCTCTCCCCTTCTTGTTATGTTTCTGTGTTTAGGAATGGCCCTGATTAGCCAGGATATATCAACCTCTACATTTTGCATTAACTTTAGGAAAATGTTTGTCTCATTCCATACCAATTCTCACTGCTTCTTCTGCACCTATTGCTGCATTTGGGTTGTGTGAAAGGAGTGAGGACACATCAGCCCACACTGAGATACAAGAAAAAGGGGGGGGTTTCTGTTCTTTTAGCTTTTGTGCACAGCATGCACGGGAGTACAGGACATCTGGCCCAAAATTCTGCAAGTTGCTTCATACCCAAAGCTCATGGAAGGTTTGCCAAAGCAGAGGATTAGCACAGATGCATTTATGAAGGTTCTGGATGCCAGAAAGTCTCAGGTCTGAGGTACAGACAAACTCTTATCAGTCAGCAACTCAATTAGTCTTGCACAGTGACCAGAAAATTGGAAACAAGTCCTGCATGTTGCCACCACAATTATGTCATGGGTCCTGTGCCAGCTGTGCATAAAAAGAATGTGTAACCAAATATCTGTGTTTTACAGCTTCCTTAGGACATCAGCACTATGAGCATCCCAGTTGTGATGCTAAACACAACACTCTGTGTACACAGTTCGTTGTTTTTGGGGCTCACAATCCAGCATAATCTGTCGTTTTTGCCACATTCTTGTACCAGACCAAGGTGGAGTCTCACTCTCCTGGCCTGAACCTTCAGGGCATCACCATAGTCCAGCTTTTCTGGTGACCACCACAGGGTTTGGAACCTGTTTTTAAAGTACATATAGATTCAAATTTAGGGTGGGGGGCAGAGCAGAGTAGATGTCAGTTCTGTGTGTGAACAGGATGTGAATTTATAAACTGGTACATCCACAAAAACCCTGCAAGAGGAAGGTGAGGAGATAGAGGGGTGGATTTCCACACTGAAGCTCTGCCACGGTGCCAAACACATTTAAAAGGTGAATGTTGTGCACTATAACTGTGGAAAAAGCACTGGATTTTTCAAAGAGAGTTTTGGGGATCTGATATGAGCCCTGCTGATATGACATGAAGCCTTCCCCACAGCCTCCTTCCCCCACGAGCAATCCAGTCCCTGGACTACCTGGGGACACTGCAAAGGGCTTTAACCTCCTCTGAGAACATCACTGCAGTTTCTGGCTGTGCTGTAGCAATTTTGTTTTCTGCACCATTTGCTGTGGTTAACAGGCCCCACACTCCACCCACCAAACAATAAAAACAAGATTTCCTTGCTGTTGTAGAGCTCAGTCCCAGGTACCCTGCCAAGACATTCACCCCCACCAAACAGAATGTTCTTTGGAGAAAAAAATTAATGCTTCTTTTTTTCTCCCATCTGCATGTCATACTTGGAGGAGGGAAAAAAAAGAAAAAACAACAAACCAAGCAACAGGTTGTTTCCTAGGGAAGTTAATGTTTCTGCCTGTCAGCCTTGAAGGTGACTTTTAAGGTTATATTGGTCTATTTTAAAGCTCTTGTAATGGGACAAAAGCCAAGCAATAAAAACACCAAAGCCAGTGTTACCAAGTCCCTGCTAAACACTTAACAGCTCTCAAGATCTTATAAATGTCTTATTGAAACATGCTGAAGGAGGAAAAAAAATGTCAAATGTGCCACAAATCATTTATTACTGAAAGTACTATTTGAGATTTCTTTTCTTCTGTAGTTTGCCTGTCATGTTCATGGATTAGATGGCCCTTGCCTCTAAAGTAATTTTAAAATGTTCAGTGCCATTTGGGTTTCTTTGTTTCTTTGTAGAAGAATATTTAATTGGACTTCAGTTCTAAACTTTAAATAAAAGACAGCTTAAAGGGGGATGCTTTCCCTAGCTGAGGTCAATGTAATTTTTTTTAGAGTTTATTTTGATCTAATATCATTATTTTTTTAACTGTGATTCTGGGAAAGCAAATTAATTATCCCTGTCTTAAGAAAGCAAAATCTGAGAATTCATCTCCCTCACTTCTCTGGTATACAGGATAAATTAAATTATATATGGATGAAGATTTTATTTTTTGGTATTTCTCTGACTTACAGTGCTGCAACAGGTCTTCTCCTCAGAATGGTGTGAGCAAAATTTAAGGATTTAAAATGAATATCTTTTAAATATGCTCTTTAGGATAAATCCAGATTCTGAAAGCCCAAATTCCTGATGATGCAAGTCAGCATTCTAAAATAATGTCTTCGTAGTCACTGATTTCTTTACCTTCAAGATTCGTTCCTTTCCTTTCCTTTCCTTTCCTTTCCTTTCTTTTCCTTTCTTTCCTTTTCCTTTTTTTCCCCACACAGCAGCAACTTGGCCTCAGATAGACAGGACCCTTACTTTTGGGAGAAGGAAATTCAATTTTGCATGAACTGTTGAAAATCTGCAAGTTTGCTCTGGATGAGCCCATTTGGGAATGTGCAGCAGTTATTATTTTGGCAAGGACACAGAGCAGAAGCCCTGTCAGGAATTGCACTGATACAAATCTCAACAGGGCTTTTCCACCATCCACATCAAATTAACTCATCACCATCCTTACAAATGAATGCTGAAATAAAATGAGACACGTAGCAGGGCTTCACTCAGTCTGAATATTTTAAAAACT
The DNA here is from genome assembly GCA_013397235.1 of Lanius ludovicianus. Classification (NCBI taxonomy): domain Eukaryota; kingdom Metazoa; phylum Chordata; class Aves; order Passeriformes; family Laniidae; genus Lanius; species Lanius ludovicianus. The sequence continues at coordinate 124,210 of VYXG01005361.1, read as the reverse complement.
GTGTTTCACTGGTTGCTGATGCAGAATAAAAGAACAAAGACTGATTGCTTGAAACTTTTATGTTCAGAAAACCAAACTTCCATTAATAGAGATGTAAATCATACCCCAGCTCACTCTTTTTGTATACAGTTTGAGCCATTATGATGTGCACAGTGGAATAATGGAATAATTACATAACAAGGAATACTGTCAGTGTCATCAAAACAATGGTGTGCTCTAGACAAGTACAAAAGAGATATGAAACTATATAGTAAAAAGTCTAATCTGAATTATAAAATGCTGTTAGGCTTTCAATCAACCACATCTGCAGTCACAGCAGTGTCTTATTTCTTGTTACTTGGCATTCATGTTAGAGATTTAACTGCTGAAGTAGAAGAACTAGGAGCTCTCTGAATTCATAATGTTCAAAATGCTGATTGTTTTGAGGCTTCTGTGCAATACTATTATATATACATGCACATTCATACAGTGATAAACTATATGAGCACAGGGAATCTAAATAATCATGTTTTATAAAAGATTTTTTTTCAGAAACGTGATCAGTAAGAGAGAAGAAAGGAAAATCTGGATGGCAACTCCAGCCACAGCCTTGGGAGAGACTTCTGCATTGGCACACTACAAATTGAATGTCACAATTTAGGCTTTGAATTTGATCTGGAAGATCAACACTGGCTATTCAAAATTTAGTGTGTAACTTTATGTCAGCTGGAGGTGCAGACAGTAATGGAACTGACACATCAGTTTCGTTGTTATTTAAAACAATCAAATCTGCTTCACCTTTTATTACAGAGGAACTGATGGAATGCAATGGGCATATTGTTTTTACAGAACTGTTTTGGGGAGCCCAGGTCGATTTATGAGTCACACTCAATTTGTGTCAGAGCTGTCAAGTGGCATGAACACTGAAATTACGCCTTGCAGAAGTGTGTTTCAAATGCAATCTAATTTACCCTCAGTATTACACAAGTGTTTGCTGCTCAGTGTATGGATATCTCTAAGGCTTTGCAACCTGCCAACCACGTGCAAGGTGACAGAAACATTCAAGATGAAAAACTAAAATATTTATGACAAAGCAGAACTGCAGAGAAGAATTAGAATAACAGATCGTCCCTCACAACCCATTGACCAACAGATGTGCTCAACAAGGCTGAACCACGGGGCTCTTGAAGAGTTTAAATGGCCAAGATCAGGCCATGCCACAACCTCTGGGGTGGAGGCAGTGGCCATCAAGAGCTGCTCTGACCCTCTGCAGGGCTGCATATACATACATCTGTAAATCAACATTGCATTTATCTACTGACAAATGTGAAAGGAAAGCCAAATCTTTGTTTATTCTGAGCCCAATCACTTGACTAAAGTCATGGCTGCCTTGGCACAATGTGAGGTAAATCAGAGAAAAGGATTTCTCAGACACATTCACATCATAGGGGGAAAAAAATCTGGTTAACATATCCCTCAGTCTGAGATAAATCAGGAGTTCCAGTGAAAGAACTGAGTGTACACTCCTGCAACAACAGTGTCTAGGAGGAACATCCCTTGAACCTTTTTCTTTTGTTCCTCTACCACTTTGTTCTCACTATGCAAGAAACATCTAGGGTGCTTTATTATATGTAAATTTCCCTTCAGTGCAAGGCTCATCACTTCATAAACAATGCAGCAGCAGGTAGTCTGGTTACAATAAAAGGATATTGCCAAAATTGCCTTGCATCATTCTTCCAGCTCAATTTTACAGTAGAAAAGACTGGTTAATGATGTAAAATGTAAGTGTTGTAATTCAGTATTAGTACAGCTATTCTTGCAATCATTGCTAATAAATTCATTGCAAAAGAGTTCACATTTTTCTCCTTTGGAAAAAGTACAGCGTGTATGTGCTAAATGACTAAAATAAAGTCATACAAATTTTAGCTGGAAAATGCAGGTAATAACCATATGACAATATGTCCATAAATTGTTTAATTACAGGTACAAGCTGGAATGATTGCTTTGTGCTACTGTCACAAAGATCATAAAATACTTGAAGAATGGGTAATTTGAGCCTAATAATTCAAGCTGCAGTTGCAGAAGCACTGGTCTCCTTTCTGGATCATGCACATGATTTCAGTGGGTTCTGTGCACAGAGTTAGGGCTTTATCTGGATTTAATAGTTCTTGGTTTGTTTGTGACATGGGGAGGCACTGTTGGTGTCTGACTGCACCCACCTGCCACCACAGGGGAAACAGGGGAACAAGAAGTGTGCTTGCACACAGCACAAAACCACAAATCCCTGCTCCACAAGTGCCCTCTTCCTTAGGAAATCCATCATCATTTTCCACTTTCACCACAAAATTTATTAGACTGGTGAGCAAAACCCAGGGGCCCTTGTGAAGGGTGTGTTTGAAGAGCAGTGAGGCAGCCTTCCTCTGGAATGAAAGTTGAAGGATTTAATACTCAGATACTCTAGCCCATAGATTTGTCTTCAGCCTCTGAAATGAAAATTAAACTGCAGACTGGAGTGACTAAGACAATTATCTCCACTAACTTTTAGCAGGGGTAGTTATCAGTGTCACTCTCACTCTCCTCTTTGTGCTTCAGTAATTCCTAATGAATGTGCATGAGAAAAAGGACAAAATAAAAGGGACCTTTTTTACACATTTACCTTTCATAGCCAAACTTTCACAAAGCCCTTTAAAAAGTAGTGGATGTGCAATGCTGACAATATGAGCTTTCCAAAAAGCACACAGAGCATCCATTGTGCCCAAACCAGTTGGTCCCAGTCAGGTTTGGGCTGAGAGGCTGCTGGTCAGTGGTGGAAGACTGCAGGCTCAGGGGCTCACCTGGACTGGAGATTGCTTCCCCTGCCCATCAGTCCCTCCATCTGCCAGGAAAGGAACAGCAGAGACCTTGCAAGAGCAGCCAAGTCCTCTCGTAGAAATCAGATGAGCGTTCATTGTGAAATTTCATTCCTTGACAGATTTGTGTCAATTATTATTTCTAATCACAATGGTTCAGGTTGGAAGGGACCTTGAAGTCCATCCCATTCCAAGCCCCTGCCATGGGTAGGGACACCTCCTACTACCCCAGGGTGGCCTTGGACACTTCCTGGGATCCAGGGGCAGCCACAGCTTCTGTGGGAATTCCATACCAGCCCCTCCCCACCCTCACAGCCAGGAATTCCTTCCCAATATCCATCCTAACCCAGCCCTCTGGAAGTGTGGAAGCACCCTTCCTTTTCTGTCACTCCATCCCTTGTCTGAAGTCCCTCTCCAGCTTTCTTGGATCCTCATTTTATACTAGAATATATGGCTTTTCCTAAACTCTAATAGCTTCTCTCTGGTTAAAAAAAAAAGAAAATGCACAAATTCCTTCATGATAAATATATAAGAATATGCTTTGAAATGGTTTTAGCATTTCTTGTAGTAGTTCTGGCAATGTTACTCTCTTTCTAGAATAAAGGGAAATTTTAGAGGTTATTATTCTGAAGGCTGTTTCATTAGGATAAGTTATTCTCCTCAATTCATACAATCCTGATCACAATAATACATTTCATTCTCCAAACTTTGCATTCAGAAGCCAGCTGTGATGATGCAGAAATACTCTTTTCCCTAGTCTGGTTCTGAATTCAGACCTAGAAGTATTCTTACCCCAGTGCAGATATCTTAGAGTTTGAAGAAAAAGCTCAAGTGCCAATTTTGGGGGAGACTGTGTACTTCTTCCTGGTATTCATAAGGGCCATCAGAGTGAGTGTAAATGAAAATCAGATTTCAAATACAACTTCTGCTTCCCATTCTCTTTCCCTGGTTTACTCACTGGCTGAACTGAGTGTCTCAAATGAGACTTTGGGTTAACACAAAATTAGGAAGATTAATGTCCTGCCTTGTCTCCAGTTGTGTGAAGGCAGGTTTTTACTTATGGCTGCACACCAGCATAACAAAGGGCACACATTTAAAAACACCAGCATGACAACACAGGAAAATCACTCATAGTTTATTACCTGGAATTTTGTGATGCTAACACTTGCTTCTGTTTTGAAGACGCTCTCCTTAGATTTGGCCATCAAGTTACAGCAGCAAATTGATAATTACACGTGACAAGGCGACACAATGTAACGCAGGTAATGAGATTTTAATTCACCAATTCATCTTGGGAATGAGTACAAGGAGCAGCAGCCAGCCCCCACACCACTTTACACACTTTTAATGCCAGTTTTACCCTGTGTGTGTGTTACCCCACCTGCAGTGACATTATTTACACAATCCCATTAGGACTGCTCATGTTTCAGGGGTCTGTTACAAAATTCTTTCATACAAAGATGAGTTATATCTCTTTAATAGTTTTCCTGTCTAGAGGATAGCACTAGGAGACACAGTCATCTTTCTGTGCCCTTCCCTGGTGCTGGGAGCAGCGAGGGAGGGGAGGCAGGGATTGCACAGGTGTTTTCACTGCTGGTACATTCTTTGCTATAAACACAGATCCACTTCCCAAAGCCACCAATCTGACTGTGTAAAAGAAACTGAAGAAACTGCAACTCGTTAACTTTTATCCTCTAAATCTTCTCCTTTCTATATTAGTGACATAAACCCACAGGCTGCAGAAAAACAGTGGGTTTGTAGCTACAAGTCACATGGAAATATTAAAGGCATAACACGACCCAGAGCATATAATCGTGGTGTCTCACCAAGTCCATTTATTTTTATGTGTGGAATGAATCAGCCTGTGTGAAATTAGTGTGTTTCTGTGCAGTTAATGGGCAGAGGAACAACCTTTAAGGACCTCTGTGAGGAGAAAAACTCTCCACCCAGGATGTTACTGCAGTTCCCAGGCTTTCAGTGCCACAAACACACCCGTGAGTGGTTGGACTCCCCAGGCACTTCCCTGGCAAAGCACCTTCCCCACTTTATTAGGGCCACAGATATTCACAATATATTTGCATAATTTAATAGGCACATATTAATCAGGAGCCTCATCCACAATATCTTGGATTGTTCATGATTATGGTTCTTAAAAAATCACACAGTTAATATGACAGACAACTACTCATTTGTTAAAAGCCAACTTAATGTGACTTTTAGTTAGATCTGGGCTTAAGCAAAAAGTCCACCTCTGTAGAAAATGCCAAAATTTCAATAGTCTTTTTTTCAATCCAAAACTAAACTGCTCAATGAGGAAGTCATGTCAGCCAGAATCTGGATCTGCATTTTCTTCCTGGGTCTGGATAGAAAAGCTTCACTAGAATGGAATTTATGAGAAGATATGTCACAAACCAACTTATTTTCAAAGAAAAATAAAATGGAAAATCAGGTTCCCACAGGCTGTAATAAATTTTTTTCACAGTTTCACTATGTGCTTTCTGTTTGGTTTTAAAAGTGAAAATTTCTCAAAATTGTTCCGAAAACTTTAATTTTTGAGGTAAACATACTTTCAAATGGAACATTTCAAGCTGATTACTTTGAGATAATTTTTCATACAGATATAAATAAGGTGCAAATGGTGACTTTAACTTGACTGTATCTCCAAAAGAAGTTTATACATTGCAGAGAATTGTTCCAGGATCAAAGATTTGAAAGTAGCTTTTTTTTTTTTTTCAAAATTCAGAATATCTGCCACTTGATGCCGGTTTTTTAATAAATAATTAGATTTTGTCATATTATTAGGTACAAAGTTCGTTATTTAAATAATTCAGCAGGTCTATTTTAGATCTTTTTACCAGTAGTTTATAAGATTATTAATTGCAACTGTTCAAGCTGGAACTTTGCTTAGCTTTGTATCTGCCACGGTAATATCACACACACTATTTTTTCATCTACAAATGGCTGGGGTGGTTTGCATTCTGAGTTAAAATCCCTTTGTTTCAGTGTGTTATGTCTGATTGGGAAAAAACCTTGTGTCTCAAAGAAATTTTCATTTCCTGAGGTTCTCACCATTCAAGTGTGTTCTGTAGCTCGGTAAGAGTTTGGAAAATTAAATAAATAAATAAAAAATAGCTTGTAAACACTCAGCAAGGCTTCAGAATTGTTTAGGAAGGAATTTATTTGGTCTTTCTTAGATGATCATGCTTTAATCCCTCACAATCACCACTATCTTGCATCTACTATTGTCAGCAAAAGGCTGATTATGAGGAATCCTCTGGAAATTCTTTCCTAAACTGCAAATAGATGTGGCAAAAAAGATCATTGTGAGAGAGTATCTAGTTATATCCCAAGAAAAGTTTAACCACGGGCAGGGAAGAGTGTGAGGTCTATGATGGAATAAAACTAGAGCTGGACATGGACTGAGGGCAGAAATGAAGGGATTGGGGCCATGAAAGAAAACACCACAGATATAAAGAAATGCACAAGTCCTTGTGGATTGGTCACTTTTTGATTATTTAGGGTAACAAAACCATCTTACATCAGACTCATATTTCAAATTTGTTCAGTTGTTAAGAGACATGTCCTGAAAAATGTTTGAATTTAAACTCCAGACTGGCAGAGTAGCAGTGGACTAAGAGCCTAATCTCAATATCAAACTTCTACACTCTGTGTGGTCACATCCTTATTTTCAGCGTTCTTCCCCAAAAAAACCCCAAACTATATTCTTTAAAAACAAAATCTTCCTTTTAAAACAGTTCATTAAGAGAGTTGCAAAAATGGAAAAAGTCCTGAAAAAAACATGACTAAAATGTTATGAAGTCGGTGGTAGACTATCCTGCAAAAATGTTACTGTAAGAAATATAAAAACCAGTTATTTTTGGTAACAACTGTGAATAAGTTGTTGTTTATTATCTGTGCTCCTGCTTGCTTTCAGCTGGTGACTGTTCAAGTGGACAGCACTGCCTAATGAATTTAAATAGCTGTCAAAATTTTGCTTGTATTGTGGATTGAGATGCATGTTTTTCACAGGTCTGACAAAGTAAACACCATTTAGCCTGCCAGGGGACATGTAAGTTTTGACATATTATATTATATTATATTAAACTCCCTGATTTCCAGGGAAGTTTTTTAGCTGGAGCAATGAACATAATAAAAGCTTTCCAGGTATCCAGGTGGCAGTCCCTTTTTTCCAGAGATGTACATCAGCAGATGAAAGAGGTTTTCTAGTCCCATATGAGCTGTTCCACAGGCTTCAAATCAGAAAATCTAAAACATTCAGGGTTAAAAGTATAACAAACTGATTTATCAACGTGCAGATTGTATCAGGCCTTAATTTCTAATTTGGTTTTTCACCAGTTTCTCTCCTGTGCTATTGTAGCATTACATTTAAAATGTGAACAAAAGGGGTTCGTTGAGCCTCTTGATATAAAAACTCTACAATTTTATTTATTGAAAATCAACCCAAGAAAAAATACCTAGAGAAAAACATTAACATCCTAGGATGATTCCATCCTCAAACTCATCCTCTTCGAAGGAACAAGTGTCTGTGAGCCCCAATTTCCCTTCCTTAATGGGCAGCAGGTTGAGGAAAAAGCCCAAGGAAATTCAATAAGGAAAATTCAGGAAAATAAATCTTTTGGAGGAGTGAAGAACCAACAGAGGGATAAGGAAAGAGTGTCTCAGAGTTGAGAGGTCCCTGGAAATGCTGAGACTTCAGTAGCACAAGCCCATGGGTCAGCCCTGTTTAAAAGGGGAGGCAGAGAGGGAACACACATGTTGGATGGAATAAAATGTTACAACTCTGAAAATGCAGAAATTATTATTTCAGCTTCTTTCTTATGTTTTTATGGACACTGGTAGAAAACCTACATACAACTCAAAGGAAGAATGACAGAATAAAGAACCTGGATATTTAGGAAAAAAACTGTCACTATTCTATTAAGTGTTGTTTATCTGTTGATAATAGGATAATAAAATAACTTGACCAAAACTGGTAAAATTTTGTGTAAAATAAAAATAATTCCATTTAAACTCTTCTGTTTGCCCCTAATACACAGCCTGCACTTTCTGTCTAATTTTATCCCATTGTAAATAATCTAAATGTCTCATATAAGCAATTGATTTCATTCCATTAACGAATTGCTTTTTTAAAAATACATATTTTTTCCTTATATTCTTAGTTCCTTTTGCCAAAACCACATATTTTGAGGTTTAATCTGGCTTGATTGACATCTTTCCTTACCAAAGCAGGGAAGGGTCAGGAATTTAAACCACAATTAGGCAGAAAAATGTAGAGAAGGAAAAAATCATATTAAAAAAACCCTAAATTATTCACTTTGTCTGTAATAATTGGTTAAAAAACATACAAGATTTTTATGTTTTCTTCCCCCAAGAAAATGGTTGCATAATTTAGCATGACTAAATAAGATTCTGATCTCTAATTCTTCCCTGCATTTCCTAAAATTCTGTATAAACTTTGTTATCAAGGGATGAGCACAGCAGAAAGAGGAAGAAATTGTTATTTTTCGTATTTCAGGACTTGATGTCATTACCATTGAGGATCACACCCATATTCTGATGGTTTTTTCCTATGTCAAAGCTGGTATCACAAACACAATGTGCACAGGTGCTTCTAAAATTCAGTGTCTTCTTGGGCAGGAAAGAGAGAATTTAATGTTTCCAGTGTGCAATCCTCACATGGGAAACTAAATATGAGCTTTAGGTTCCTTTCTTTTCTCTTTCTTTTTCCAACCACAACACAAATTTATAAAAATAAGGACTGAGATTTCAGCGTGGTATTGGAAGTAGAAAAGGGTAGGAAGTCAGGAACACTGATGAAAATACAATGAGAGCTCTTCCAAGCATTCTTATGTTTTCTAAATAAAGAATTACTTCTGAACTGTCTGCCAGGCCCAGACTATAGCAAATTTTTACAAAGATTTCTGCAAAGGAAAAAATTGTTTAAACCTGAGATTTCTAATTATTTAAACTATAGCTGATCTTCCTAGTTGTTCAATATTTGATTTACTTGTAGGCAATTTGGAAGTAATTTTTTTCCTGAGCCAAATATGTTCTAAAATATCTAAATAATTAAATACCATTCTAAATAAATAAATGAATAAAAGGGCACATAAATAAATCTGTCTGCTCTTTATCTCACATTGTGTTTCTCAGCTGAGGCATAGATATGTAATTCTGATAGAAAATAATGGCTTTAAATTATCTTAGCAATGGGGTTATACACAAATATTGAAAGCAGTCAGTAAAAATCAGTAAAAGCATTCAAATTTTAGAGCTTCCTATGCATTAGGAGAGAAAATACTGGGGTATTACCCCTTGAAAAGCTGAGAATCTTTGTAAAAATCTTTACAGAAGGTTGATTAACTGTTCTCTGCAGTGCTCAGGAGTTTGGATCCTCAGGTGCTGGTGCCCTTGGTGATGTGGAGGATTTGAGGCTGCAGACTTTGATGGGGTTGGCTCAGGATGATTCCCCTCATCCCGAGCCTGTCAGTGGCCCCAGGTCACACAGCTCCACGGGGAGCTTCGAGGAGAGGACAGGGATTTCTCCAGGGGTGCAGGGCTGCCCAGGGTGCAGAAACAGCAGGATATGTACCTGTAAGGAGGGAATTTATGTGGCAATGGAAGTTCCCCCTTCAGCCTGAGAATGTGCATGGGTAATTGGAAAGGACAGACAGATAACATAAATCTCCCAATGTATGGTCCTGTCTTATCTCCTTCTCATGCCTTATTAAGGGTGTTGCTAGAAATGGCTGTCTGGATTTGTATCTCTCAGTTACTAATGAAGTTAGGACTCAGTGGTGTTTTAGAAGCTTTCCAGCGTGGCTTCTTGCACTCTACCAAAACCTCATCAAAATTCAGTTTGTTCTTCTCCTCCCCAAGCTGCAATCTCATCTGGAGAGTGTTGCTTGCTCTCTTCTTGATTTATTATCCTTTTCACTTTTGCTCATTATCACCAGGTAACCTAATTTACCACCGGGTTCAGCTATCCTTTTCATGCAGATTAAAAAATATCTCTCTGCTTGATACAGGCGTGTTTCCTTCTGGATGGAAAAATAAAGGTGATCCTGTTTGTCACTTCTCTTTGGATGCACAGCTCTACTTGCATATTTCCCATATTTTCCCTTTGCTCTTGTCCCTTCCTAGTGTTAACTGAGGAGTATACATCAAAGCTGACCATTTTTTCCATCCTAAATCCAGATCACAGCAGTGTACCAGCTACCAGGAAGGAAATTGACTCTATCTCAGCTAAACACCAAGGCACACCAGTTTCTAATATGGCAGAAAAAATCTTTTTTTTTTTTTTTGTTTGTTTGTTTGGTTTTTGGTTTTTGGTTTTTTTAGCACAAAGAAAAGGATAAAGGGATTACTTCTACACCAATATTTTACTGATGTTGGCTACTTTACCCTCCTCAAACCCTCAGAGATATGAATTCCTACAAGTACACTGAGAAGATCCTCCAAAAAGCTATTGCCAGTCAAACATCCTTACAAATTTCCCTGCATGGCCTTGGAATGGCCCCCAAGAAACACTGGAAGGGGGAAAGAAAAACAATCTTTGCCATAATTCTCACTGAAATGTTGTGAAACCCTGCTGTTGGAATTGCAAGCTATCACCAAAGCAGCCAGTGCTCTCTGGTTGCTTTTAAGCTCCTTTTTTTATTATCAGTCCAACATTTCCTACAGAGCCTTACATTATGTCCCTTTTTGGACTAAGGATCTAGCCTTTTATTTTGGGATTAAGGGTTCACACTTTAATGCAAACTGCAGATAATTTGTGATGAAATTTGGGTGGATTCATGGCCAGTTCTGTGCAGGACAGCTGTATCCACCCTGCCATTTCTTACCTGAAACTCTCCCTCTGTGCACGTCTGAAAGCAGCAGAGGCTTTTCCTTGCTTTCCACTGTTCCTGCACTGTGAACTCGCATTTATTTTGCTATATATCACCCACTGCTCTTCCTCACATTCTTAATACACTTATCTAGTCAGGAGGACGTTGTGTTATGCAATTCTCCCCATTGTAATCAATCATTTCCTGTATGTCACTGTCTTTTAAAAGTAAAAGCAGGCACCTTATTATTCTCCTAAATTCCCTGGTGCCAAGGAGCACATGCATCAATGTCTGTAGGTATGAAGTTATCTATGATACTCTTTTTGGTGCTGCTGCACCTGTTGTGCAACTTTTTGAGGCTCAAGGTCATGATCACAGCAGCTCATCCTCTGCAAATGGGGAAAAAAATGAGTGAACACTCATTATTCCAAGGGCTTGAGGAAAGCTGGTGATCAGCAAAATTGTCCTTCAAAAAATCTCTCCTTGTAATCTTCTTTTGTGAGCAGCAACTGGAAAAGAAGGTTGGGTGTAATAGTGAAATAAGATGGTTTAAGTCAGCTGATTTCTTGTTGATTGGTGGCAACAGGTCAGTTAACTTTATCTCACCATATTTTTCAAATATTAGAGCTTAAATTTCAGTGTGAAGGAGAAATTTCCTAGCATTTGACCTATGCATGCACCTATTTCTGATACCTACTAAAGCATGAATGCAGAAAGAGGATGATTCCTTCTACCTGTTTTCACTTAATAATTACATAGAATTTATTTAAATTGTATTTCACTTGCACCAAATCAGTAATGAATTAATTCCAAATTCTTCCTTCTGTTGCAGACCCAGTGATACAACAGTTCATTGTATCACTGAATACCATTCAGGTTACAGGGTAAAATGCTCACCACAGCTGTAAGCTGTGTTTTATTTGATAAATAAACCAATAAAACAGTTGTACACCTGTTCAGAAAGAGCTTCTCTGTGTCAGCCTCATAATTAAAAGTACAAACGCAAAGAGCTGGAATTTAAATGCGAAAATATGGCCTTGGCAAACAAATGAAAATTAACATAGTTAATAGTTGGGGGGGAAAGAAAGTTTGATGATTTTGCTTAAAGATGGGAAGAGTTGTTGCCACTACTCAACCCCAAACTCTGGTGATCATTCAAAATTTGCAGAATATTTTGTGGGCACTCACTACACAATAGGCACAATCCAGAAGGGTAAGGACAAGCCTGTTTTGTACTTCTTTGTCTGACTCTGCTGCAGGTATTATATTTATTTTCTGTCCAGCATGCACTTGTACTTGTATGATGGCAGGACAGCAGAGTTTGTGTAAAATATTTCTACTCTTTTAGACATCAAATAGATATTTTTAAAGTATTTTGTCTTCATGGGAAGCTGTATTTTACCAGGTCTCTTAGAGTCCCTGCTTCATGGACAGTAGTGTTTATAGTGGATGTAACTGCACTTGGTTATTTCATGCCTGGAAACTAAAAAAGGGTCTTGAAATGTTATTTGTGATTCTCTGACTCAGAGTGCTGCACATAACCAGTTTAAAAGAATAGAACACAACACATAACACAATGGTTTAAAAGAATAGAATAAGACAAGTTACTTATTTGGGGTTTTTTTTGGTTTGTGTGTGGGTTTTTTGTGGGGGGAGTTGTGGAGGTTTTTTGTTGATTTTATTGTTGTTGTTTGGTTTTGTTTTGGATTTTTTTTGGTTTTTTGGGTTTTGTTTTGGGGTTTTTTTTGTTTTGATTTGGTTTTTTAGTTTAAGTGTTAGAGCTAAAAGAGGCAGAGAAATTTCTCAGAAATGTACATTCTTGCTTAGGTCTGAAACACCAGAATTAGAGTGTTCTCAGCCCGGACTCTGAGGCTGAGACCTCTCAAGTGCCATTTCCCTCTTCTGAATTCACATACATGAAATAGAAGAATCTTTTTATTAGGGGATATTGCATTACTTTATGGCTTGCATAAAGTAATTCATCAACACATTATGTGTGTTGTGGAAGCTCCCATGTCAGTGTGGCAGTGATCCAGCAAAGGGCTTTGGGGACATCAAGCCCACACTGAAAATGACCCATGTGGCTCTCCCAACAAAAATTGCCAAACCCAGGTACAGATGTGAAACTGTGCAGAACTGCAATGGGTGCATCTTTCTCTAAACACATCCCTCAAAGCTAAAGGCAGAGATCCATTTTGTTGAACTGAGCTGCTGGGGAGTCACTTTGCCTCAGTACTTAAATGGGTACAAAACACAAGAGTGGTCTTTGAAATGTCTCCCATGTGTGTCTGAGCAGTCTGTCAAGCAAAACACCAAAATCTGGGGGTTTTATAACGAAAACAATACAGAACAGGAAATTTAATAGCTAAATAGCAGGGAATGTATGATATAAAAATTCACTGAATACAAAATTTTTCATGAGACACAGTGTCTGTATGGTTACAAAAGTTACACTGATCAAAAATCGTGGAGGCTTATACAGAAAAGATAGACAAGAATTAACTGTAAAAAAGTTTTTTAGCAAGCTGGGAAGCATTACTTTGTAAGTTAGACCTCAATCAGTATGACTTATTTTAAATTGTTATATGCATTTAATCATATTGCTTCGATGACTATTTACTCTTTTCAAATATATTTTTCATTAGCTAAACAGACACAAATTTCCATTACTTGCTCTGGTAAAAGAAGAAAGAAATGAAAAGCCTTTAGTGAATTCCTGATTACGACTCATTTGATCTCTCAAATTGCCTAAGTCTTAGTGATAAAAAACATAAAAGCATTTTTTCATTTTGAAGTACTCATACAGAACTGTTGAGTTTCCAAAGTAATTAAAGAAAAAAAAAAAAATTACATGAACCCACAGTAAAGGATCTGTATGGGCTCCTTACTCCAGTGAAGTGTAACATTTAGGAGCAAATCTCTTCAATACTTGTCAAACACAGGGCAGATGTATAACTGCATATTGAGAGGACAAGGAGATGAAAAAAAAATGTTTTTCATTCATGAAACATTGAGCATATATAAAAACACAGGGACCAAAAGGAGCCAAGGCACAAAAAACCCCCAAAACCGGTGATTTTTTTATGTAATTCCACACATGAACAGCACCCATCACCTAATGGAGGCTTGACCTGCACTTTGTGTCTTTGTTTTCCTGTAACAACACTGAGTTGAGGGAAGTCTCATCCATGTAAAAATTGAATTTGCTTAAAAAATTCGGGTTTTGCCCACACTTTCAGCTTCTGATGGGCTGAGCCTCTCATTTACACTTCAAATTTGCTTTCTTTATCTTTTTTACTTCAGATCAGTTGGCAGAAGACAGAGGAAGGAAATTGTGAAATCATTTCTCAGTAATTCTTTTAAAAATAATGTCTGTACTTTCTCAATAACTGATTACTTTTCACATTACTTTACTGTTCACTTTAAAGTGGAAAACTCTATTATGATATGTGGCCAGCAGTCATTAATTTATTTTCTTAAATTCTGTACCCTCTGTGAAGTTTGAACAAACAGATGGCAGGAAACAGGTTAACATTCAGAAGGAAGGTTTTTGGCAAAGCTTCACAATCTCTGTAAATACTGTGATCAAGAATAATGACAATTTCTGTTTAATCCTAAACAAGGCCCTGGAAATTTTGAGTCTAGCACAGATAGTTGAAGAGTTTTTCTTATTTGTTTGGTTTTGAGTCTTCTGCATATCACCCTGGAATTTTGGTATCTCTAGAGAGTGAGGATCTCTGTTCATTAGGGCACAACAGAAAAAATTGCATTATAGTTTTAGTTAAATTGTTTAATATTACTTGAAAAGCTGTTTTCTTTGGAGGGGAAAAAAACCCCTCCAATTTCTGGACAAAGACAGTTGCCAAATATGACCTCACTTAGTTCAATCTTTTTAAGGAATTGATTTTTGCTAAGTGTTATTTTTTGATTTCTCCTGCTGTATTTTTGCCAATAAATCTCTGTGGAAAATGGATATATATGGTTTTTAAAGTCACTTCCCATTGAACAGAAGCACTAACTTCAGTTAACTTCTGCTAAATTCTGTAGCTGCCTTGTTGCTTTACACATAATTTTAGAGTGATTTGATCACAGAATAAAGCTGACAACTCCTGGACAGAGCTCACCACTTTGGGCTCTTTGTCCATGGGGAGAATCAAAATGTGGACCTTCAGGCATCCGAGAAGCCAAGTTTGGCTCAAAAATCAGTTTGGTAATTTGGGAATTTTTGTTTGTTTTCTCTCATTTATCTATGTAAAAAGTAGCTGTTTTAAAACCAGAGCTATGCAAATTTGACTCCCAAATGAAATTATGAACACATCAGAGAAATAAAAAAAGCCCCCACCTCGTTCTTGCTCTTTGTAATTCTGAAAACTTGCACATAGAGGAAGAAAAGGTGGCTTTATCAGTCATTAAATCCAAGTGATCAGGCTGAAATGAAAACAAGATTTTCCAAGTCAGGGGCCCCTCATGTTAATACCTTCTTCTAAAGCTTCTAAATATAAAAAAAACCCTCAGAGCTTTAAAGCAAGTTTTTGATGATTATTCTTATTTTTTATATATGTCCCTGCTGTCACAGACAAACCCAGGAAATGCCTTTTCTGATTCCAGTTCTCTTGAATCCATCACATTTCAGCTGATCAGAATCTTTGCTTTCCCATTGCCCCTGTTTTGCAGTGCTGCACTTTTTTAGTTTGGTAATATTTTGTCTCTTTGGTGGAAAAACTGTGAGAGAGAGAGATATATATTGCTCAGAGCAAAAAGTTAAACCCTTACCAAAAAAAAAAAACCCTGCATTATCTAGAAAAGAAAGTGTTCCCTGTTTAAACTATAAATGTTAAAAATGCATGACAAAATTGAGGCAATAAAACTTTTGGCAATAAACCTGAGCACCATATAGATTAATGTACTTTTGTTATACATTTTATGAGGGGAAAAGAAAGGCAGTAGAAAAGTAAAGTGTCTTAATATGAGAATGTATCTATAGTTAAGGATGGTAAGGATTTTTCATTATGAACTTGTGGGAGTTGTGGGGTTTTTTTGTTGTTCTTTTTTTGTTTGTTTTCATGTTGGTTTTTTTCTGCTGCTTTTTTCTTTCTCAGAAAGAAGATTTGCAAACACTGGCAAGATCAAATTCAACAAAGGTTCAGACCTCACCAGAAAAAAGTTTATCATATAGTTTGTAGCTTTGTCAGTTTTAGTTTTCTTTGCATTTTCCAATACTGAATTAGGAATGTGACATGTGACAGAAGCAAATTTTAAGGTAAGATTGGTTACTTTTGCTATATAAATTCCATAAAGTAAGAGACTGCTTAACATCAACATCTGCAGTGAGGTACCAAATATAGATATTGAGGTTTAGGACTTGCTTTTCTTCACAAGGAAACAAAAGAAACAGAATAAAAATTCAAAATTTAGAGATGTTAACTTTATTATCACTGGAATTCAGTCAGCCCCTCTGAGAAAAGAATTCCTGTGGGATAAATTTGTCCATATTTCTGCTAACTTTTTTGAACAACAACATGGAAAAAGAAGTCTGCTGTATAATGCATTTTAGATTTATAATATAGTCCCTACTGAAATCAGGGTTTTGTGACCTTCTCATCCTCCATCCATTTTTCACTGAGGTTGGACCCTAAAATAGAGTCTAAACCAGTTTTTCATGGTGCCCCTTTAGTTTTGTGGTCATTGCCTTTGGTTTATTGTTAGTTTCTCTGTCTGGATGAGCTGAGTTCATGGTGCTTGCCCAACTATTTGCTCTGCCTTATTTTCCTCACAGGTATCTTCTCACACACAAATATTTTCTACTTTAAAAGGTTTTAGGTTTTTTAACAAATCGTAGGAATCTCTAGGTCACTTCCCTTACATGCTTGCATATATTTCATAGCAATTTTGAAAATTAAATGTGAATGCCAATGATAACTATCTCTTAAATTGCTTTTAGCCTATAGGATAAAAGATTTTTTTTCACCTAAGAAAAAGAAATTAAATAAAAATCTAAATGTTTTGTGTTTTCACCCACTGCTTCTTTTTGTGCCAAAGACCTAACAAATCATTATGGCAGTTCAAAAGTTACAAGAGTAAAGCTCTTGTTTTTAAAATGTTGTGAACATTGACCTAAGGACTCTGGAACACAGAAGAAACAGCAATTTAAGTGCATTTTTTCCCTGAAGAAGAAATAAAAATAGTTATGTCAAGCCTAGAGACAGACAGAGAAAGAGAATTTAGAGACAGGGCAACAATATATGTGCAATTTTCTGGTCCAAAATGGTTTAGTAGACATTATTAATGTGTCTATCCCATTCCTCCTCTCTACAGTTGGGATAAGCTTAAGGTCTAAGATTTGTTTCTAGTTTCCAGGGCACTGTATCTCTTCTACAAATTCTTAACATAAAACTCCAGCAAGTCTCCAAATTGCGCCGTGAATGTGAAGGATCCAGCACTAGGTATTGATTTTGTTGGTCAAATCTACAATGCCTGCCAATAAACTGCAAGAAAATGAACTGGACGTCATTATGGGGAGAGATAAGGGGGAGAAAAAGCAGAATTGTGTGCTTTATTACAGAACTGGCTGAGCACCCATCCAGCATTTCAGGCTGGGGGAACAATACCAGCTGTTTTCAGCCCTTCATTGGAAATGAAGTTCGAGTACAGAGTGGTGAGCCTGATCTCAGCTCGGTTTCCATTCAATCTTTGGAGCCAAGAAATAAGCACAAGGATCGGTCTAAATCTGAATCTCTGGACTATCTTATTGAAAACAATTAATCATAGAAGAGACTTTCATGCTACAGAAAAGCCTTCAAAACTTTCTGGAAATTGCAGGAACCAAAGAGCAAACAGGCAGCAATTTTTATGCACTCAAGGGAACAAATGACAGCAGTCACTTTCCACTGAATCAAGCAGATATTTATAGGAGGGGAATGTTTTTTATGTTTTCTTTTTTTTATTATTTCAATAATGCAGTGTTAATGGATGACAGGTGGATGTCCAAGACAAAGTTTTTCTCAGGTTTTTAATTAGAAGATACACCACATGTTGTTGGTGCTGTGTCTTTCCTTGGAATCCAGGGATAAAAGGAGTTACCTGTCTCTGTTGGAGCTGGGGGGAGATGTTTGGGTGGTTGAGCCTCCAGAAGAGCTGGCATGAGAGGCAGAAATAGTTTCATGGGGTACAATTGCATGGCATTTGCAGCCTGCCTTGAGAACCATGCTAGCTGTAATCAGGGAAGTTGTTGTTTCTGGAGACACATTGCTGCGTTGTGTTTGAAGAAATAAAATTACCTGGCCTTTAAGAGAGCTGGTGCTGCCCCAGATGGTTGTGCAGACTGAAATCTGCATTGATTCTTAACAGCATTTTGTTATGCAGCAGACTGTGTAGTTACACATATTTGCATGATCTCTTTTTGGGGGAAAGAGTTGCACTACATGTTAAAAATGTTTTGGTCTTACATAGAAGAGGCAATTTCAGCCCTTCATCAGGGTGTTTCTGCATTGCATATTCATTATTTAACTTGCATGCATTCAAAGTTATCTGCTTTAAACACAAAGATTCATTTTATCCTACATATGACTGAGCCTCCTTTTTCTCTCTCTGGCAGAATGTTTGTTTCCTCCAGAGGAAATTCAGAAAACTCTGTGTATAATGTGTTTAGACAACCAAAGATCTTACTGTGACAAATTCCCTTGTATGAAAAATACATATGAAACACTTATTCTATAAGTGATTATCCATTTCAGCATTTGATACTGCAATATTTACTAAAGGAAGCTAACACAGGGACTAAAAGCAGAAAGCCATTTTCATTTACAAATGGGTTTTTTCCAGTACATAGTATTATAATTTTTTAATAACAAAATCACGCCAGGGAAAATAATAATAATTCAAAAAACTGCCTCAAATCAACTGATAGCAAAAAATAAATGCTAGGAAATAAAGCAGTATATGCTAAAATTTAATTATAATCAAAATGATATAAGATGTTACATTACTGCTCAATTTTAAAAGAATGGTTGTTTTCTGAACACACTAACATAAAAATCTGGTCTTGCAAATTAGTTTCAACTCATGGCTATAAATCTTATTTTTTATTTCATGTAATGGATATGGAATGCTACCATTTGGGGGTACTGGTTAAATGTAAAAACAAGCTTCTCCATTACAAAAATTTTCTTTTTTGTTTATTCATAATATTAATTCTTCAGTATAATTCAAAGTCACTTTATTAAAATGCTGTGAACCTAAAACTTTACCTCCTATTCCATATTTATACTGTGACTTAGAGTGTTTCTCAGTCTAAATTTTGTCTGAAATTTGTGAAAGTGTAAATAAAAGAGGGTAAATCATACACTGAGCCTTAAGCATTCTTGAAATTAATATTATTATGACAAATATTTTTCAGAAATAATAAGTCCAAATAGCTTTTTCCAACAGATGTTGAATTGGAAGATAAAACTTCTTTGAAGGGCAGTTTTATTAATGTGCTTTACATTAGAAAACTGGAGAATAGGTGGAATGAAAAAAAAGAAATAAATAGAAAAAAGATTAAAGTTCTGTGGACTCTTATATAGAAAGCTTTAACTTACTGAAATAGTGAACAGGGTATAAATTGAATTCCACATCCTATCCTGCAGTGCAGGTGAGAGGATTAGAAATAACTTTGGCAGTGAGAAATTAAGTTGGACGATGCAGTTTCACTTCTAAACAAAGACAACTATAAAGACAAATAAATAAGCAATTCTGGTTTGGAAGGGAACACCTTGCCAACTATTAAAGATTTTTTTTTTTCAGCTCAAAGAGCTGTCACAGAGCAGTTCAGCAGAAAATGGACCCCAAAGGCTGAGCTGCAAGGGGGGGTAGGGTGAAATGATGTCCCCGTGCCTGGGGAGCAGGAGTAGGACGGGTGTTCACCCTTGGCAGGCAGCACAGGAAATCCCATCTGCTCACCCAGCCTTTGCCGCTGCCAGCATCCCACGGAATTTATTCTTGTTTTGTAAACCAGACCTTCCCCCATCCCATCTCCACTGCAGGCAGCAAGTCAGCAGCAGCTCACTGTACTAATTTAAGACCTGAAAAACCACTGGTAATCTTCTGGGATCTAATTAATAAGTCACCTCTGAAACTATCTCTGCAGGGACCACAGGTGGCTAAATGTTGCAAGAACCAGACCCTACATATGGAGTTTGGTTATAAACTGAAAAATAATGCCTGTTTTTTCTCCAAACATCCAACAGAGAACAAGAGAGAAAACAGGATATTGATGCTGTAGTAGGCTGGTCTTTGATCTGGCCTGATACATCTGTTCTTCCAGCCTTCAGTGAACAAAAGGGAAATCATCACAATGGGCATAGCTGCTCCATGCCTTTTAGGATTTAAAGTGCAAAACATCTGTAACTTTTACTCTTTTAAATCCCTGTGACTTGTTTATAGAAAAAACTTGGGTTTTGTTTGTTTTGGGGTTTTTTGTGTAGTTAGCACTAGCTTTGATTATTGTAGAATCACAGAATCCTGATCACAGAACTGCCTTGGAAAGACCTCAAATCTCATCCAGTCTCACTCCTTGATATGGGCAGAGACACCTCTCACTAGTGCCCCAGGGTGCTCCCCATCCAACCTGGCCTTGGGCAATTCCAGGGATCCAGGGGCATCCACAGCTTCTCTGGGAAACTGTGCCAGGGCCTGCCCACTCTCTGAATAAAGAACCTTTTCCTAATGTCTATCTCAATTACCCTGTTTCAGTATGAAGCTTACTGCTATTTGTTTAAGGCTGTTGGCAGCAGGTATGCATGACATGTTTACTTGCCATCTATTTCTCTTGAAAGAGGTTTTTGGATCAATATATACTGGGTTCTTATTTCAGACTTGAACAGGAAAAAAATGCATTAAGAATGCATGTTATTTGCAAAAATGTCCTCAAAATCTTACCCACCTGGGTTTTGACAATTATTAGAGTGCACTAAGACATCAGAACACTGAATGTTTTGAGAAATGCCGAAATTTTCCTTTCAGAGTAGTGTAAAAATTGAAAAAGAGAATTGACCCTCTTCCCACTCATATCTATTGTTTATTTCTTCTCCTGTGCCAGGTACACAGTGTTTAAAATTGAAAATAATTTCACAGGCTAACCTTTTATTCCTTATATTTTGCTGACATTATGCGGCAAATGGTTGAAACAAAAAAAGCAAAATAGTAAACTAAAATAAACCTATAGATCTCAATACATGTTCCAGCTAAAACACAGATAAGGGTGACATTTTTTCTTCAGTGAAGACAGTTAAATAAAGACACAAAAGAAAGTCTAACTTGCAGGGTTCTGCTCTGAAGAGAGGTAAGAGGCAATATCATGTATGAGACTGAGTTGTTTGATAGATTGAGATGAGATAAAACACAAATTTCACCATAGGCAGAAAAAATCTGTGGGCCAATTTTTTAATGGGCACATCTCATCTCATGGTATTTGGTGCTTGGAAACAATGGAAATTAACTCAGATATCAAGAAAGTCTCTAAATGGGTTCTAGTTTTGTTTTTGAATCTCAATTTTGTAATGTTTCACAGAAGGAATTTAGACAGGGGTGATTTCTGCTAATCTTGGCTTTTTCATTGAGTAGGAACATAGTCCTTCAGTATTCTAGTTGAATTCAATACAGCTATTTGAGCAATCGAATAATACCCAGCATGAGTCAATGTGAGAGGTTCTGGCTTAAGAAAAAACAAGCTATAAATCATGGCAAATGATCTCATTAGAAATCAAACTCTAGCTGCTGCTCAACAGAATGGTTGCAAAAACGAGGTAGAAAAAAAGAAGGGAGGAGGATTATTAAGGATCCTGAAAAGGAATTTTTTTAAAAACAAGCAAGGAAAAATAAGTGACTCACAAATCATCATGCCACTGTTGCAGCAGATTCCTCTAAGAATTTGACTATCAGGAATTTCGAAAGACAGCCTGTATTTTGATTAGTCTGTGCTCCTAAGAACATTCACTTTAAGTTTCCATTTATTTGGAAAAAAATATATATACTGCCCCCATTTGTTAAGGTTATTTCCATGTCCTGGTCACCAAGACAGGCATGGTCACTGAAGCCAGTTTTGCAGGTCAGAATTAGTCACTGGGAAATTATATATTTTCCCCAGAACATAGTTTATTTTCTATCAGGACATATGCTACCAAAGCTAGGGTACTGTGACATATAATCATCTTGAAGGAGGAAAACCATTATAAAAAATAGTAGTGCATAAAGGACAACAGCTGTCAACAAAGGTGCATTTACTGATAAATCAGCCAGCCTATTTTCAGAGCTATACCAAAGCATTAAAAAGTAATTTAGGCAGTCAGTGAACTGCTTTAAGTGCTGGAACAAATTATTTAGCATTCCAAGCCTCAGAAAAACTTTGGGCTTGATTTTCTAGGAAAAAAACCAAAACAAATAACAAGCCCACCACCACCAAAATTTAATAGTGTGAGCCAAACCCCACTAAATTAAATGGGAGGTTTTTAATTCATGTCAATGACCTCGACTTGAAAATAATCTGTTTGGTGAATTGTTTTTTTTTTAAATATTTTAATACCACTACTCCCCCAGTAATTGAAAATACCCCTCCTAAGAAAAGCTTTCAGCATTAATGAGGTAAGTGTGGATTGCTTTAAAAATACAGCCTGGGACTCAGTCAATTCTGTCATGTGAGATTACTGACCATTTGTTAGTTATAACTTATTTTATGATCATCTTTGAAAGAAGGACCAGGCCCAGAAACAGCAAACACGTTTCATGGGGCCTTAGAATTGTTTGGGTTGCAAAGGACCTTAAAACTCATCCAGTTCCACCCCCTGCCATGGCCAGGGACACCTTTTACTGACCAGGTGGCTCATCAGTATTTCATAAAACTGTGGTAGTGTGATACCCTCTCAAAACACTTTGGGAGAAAAAACAATTCAGCTGGCATTATGGACATATTTCCCATATAAAAAGCACAATATTTTCAGCCGTAATAAACTAGGACAAGGAATTTGATCTACATTCTTTTCCAGTGTGTGGCAGGGACCACTTCATTTTATGAACAGGAAACTTCACCTTTTAAATCCCACCTGTAAAAAACCACCTTCCACATGCAGCCAGCAGGATAAGGTGAGTCAGCAGAAAAAAAAAAAAAAGCTGAATTATTTCTAGGATAAAAACTTTCTGTCATTGAGAAATGCACTTGCAATAAAGCTGTTCCCAAGGAAGTCACTCTTGTGGGCTCATATGCAGAATTATTTAGCAGACACCCCATGGGTGTTTACCTGCACTGTGTGCCTGTGACAGGGACTTCAGCTGTACACATTTTTCCCAGAACCAAGGCTGTCACAGCTTTGGAGACACAGGTCTTGATCTTATCCAAAGTCAGCATAATAATGGAAGCCCAGGCTTATGCTGCACATCACAGCATGCCTTAACAAGGCCAAGGGCAATTCATCCTTGTTTTTCTACTTATTTTAAAACATGTCTTAGATAAGAAACATTTGATCTGTGCTTTAT
>VYXG01005361.1:86313-100982 GCA_013397235.1 Lanius ludovicianus | reverse complement strand
TTCCTTCCTTCCTTCCTTCCTTCCTTCCTTCCTTCCTTCCTTCCTTCCTTTTACTTTTTTTCCCAGTAAAAGATCAAAATAATATTGAAACACAAACAGGAATTTCTGATCAAATGCACATTTTAGCAGATAGCCTTGCAAAAGTGCACTAAGGATAACAGCTTTTGCTGTTTGCTTCAGTGCTGCTTAGAGGCACATCATAAATTCTTGATTTCTGCCAAGCACAGAGAATTTTCCAGCAGCAGCTCACAAGAAATATGCCAAGGCCAGGGGCATTGCAGTACAAGGAAAATGAACATTTTAATAAAGAATAGGTTAGCCAATACTTCCATTGGTAACTATAGTAAAATATGAGGAGTCATTTTGCTGGTAGGAATGCTGAAAGAAATTTCAATTTACTTTGTCTACTGTGTAAAAGCACTAAGGCAATGACATAGAACTATAATTTTTTAAAATGGCTAGTTTTTCATCCCTCATGAACTCTGAATGTGTCCTAAAAAGGACATACACATTCCTGCTGTGATGGGCAGCCTGTTCAGAGTGTAGACTCAGAGAATGACAGAAAGGTTTTGGTTGGAAGGGACCTCAAACCCACCCAGTGCCACCCCTGCCATGGCAGGGACCCCTCCCACTGTCCCAGGCTGCTCCCAGCCCCAATGTCCAGCCTGGCCTTGGGCACTGCCAGGGATCCAGGGGCAGCCACAGCTGCTCTGGGCACCCTGTGCCAGGGCCTCTCCAACAATATTGTATGAAATATTCTTCTTATATTGAGTCTAAACCTTTGTTTTTAGTTTAAATGATGTTATATATTGCTGGTATTCCACAACATTTGATGATGATGACGATGATGGCAACCCAAAAAATGACAAATTTTTTCCCAAATGCACTCTATGCAGGATGTCCCAGTCTGGCAAATTATATAAAAACAAACAGGAGATTATTTGATCATGAACTGTAGAAATTTCAATGCAAACACCATCCATTGTTTAGATGTTCCTGCCTTAATCAGCATCCTCCAGGCAGCCATTTCCCCCTGGATGGTGGTAGAAGATGTAAAAGTGTGTTATTTGTGGTGATGCTAGAGGAGGAGGATAAAAGAAAATGTGTTTTCGTCTGCAATGAGATACCAATTATGTTCAATGGACTTTAAAGACTTTATTATAATTGCTGGACCAGGTTGCCCAAGGCAGTGGTGGCCTTGGCCAAGGTCACCCAGAGCAGGGAACAGAGGAGCCCATCCAGCTGGCCTTGGGCTGTCTCCAGAGAGGGACCCTGCAGGCCCTCCCTGGGCAGCTGTTGCAGGGCTCTGCCCCTCCATGCACAGAAGCTCTTCCTGCTGCTGGGGTGCCCCTTGTGCTGCTTGGTTTGCTGGCCACTGCTGCCCACGCTGTGGCTGCAGCACGGAACAGAGCCTGGCCCCGTCCTCTTGGCTTTATTCCTCTCATTTCAGACAGGGACCCTCCAGCTGAGGGAGCACTAAGATGGTCTTCAGAATGTCCGCTTGCTCATCAGACCAGAGATGTTAATTAACAGGCTCCTCAGGCAGGTGGTGTGAGAGGTCCATACAGTCAGGGCTGGTTCAAGCACCAGCCAGGACTTGCCAGCCCACAGTTCCACTGATTTTGGGTATTTTGGTCCAGATCTCAGCCAGCACAGAACCTTGTGAGTCATCTCCTTGAGCAGGCTGGCCTCTGAGTTTCATACTGATAATACTGCAAAAGGTTGAAGGGTCAAGGGTTTCTGAGAATGGGTGGGCTTGGCTTCCACCTCTTTATCTCTAGGATTCAAGAAAGGGTCTTCTTTATCAAATCTCCTTCTCTTTCTCCTCCTTTTCGACCTCCATGGGTTCTTTTGCCTGCCCTTAGCTCTGCTCTGACAGGCAGCCTGGCCTCAGGCACGAATGGTGATACTGTGGCAGGAGGTCAGAATATCCAGGATGGGCTCAGCTTCCTGCTGCCTTCATCACTGCAGTTTCAGCAAGGCTTTTCTGCACTAACTCTCCTCCTCCTCCTCTTCCTCCTGACTCCTGGCTGCCAATGCTTGGCCTTTGAGCACAACTGTGCTCTTGTGTTGGTCGCAGAGACCCTTTGGATGGAGGAATCATTCGGGATCTCCATCCGCTGCCCGAAATGACACAGCAGGAGAGGACAGGGTGGGAGCTGGGACCTGCAGCTGACACCTGCAGTCCCTGTGCCCCCAGGCCATCTGAGGCTCCTCTGAAGTGCTAGAGAAGATCCAGCCATATGAAATAGGGGAATCCTGACAGTTCCATCCCATCCCTCCATGCTCTGCCTTCACCACCATCAGGCAACAACAAAGAAGAAGCATTTGGGGTGTGGAATGGGCTCCTGCTGCATAGAAAAGCACAGAATCCTAAAGTTGTTTGTGTTGGAGGGGATCCTTGAAAATCATCCATTTCAAATTTCTGCCATGGTCAGGGACAATTCCAACTAAACCAGATCGCTCAAAGCTCTGTCCAACTTGACCTTGAATTTTTGCAGGGATGGGACACTTCCCATCCTTCTTAGAATCAATCATGGAATGGTTTGGATTTGAAGGGACCTTTATTTGTCATCTAGTCCTGTGTCCCTGCCACAGTTGGACATCTTCAACTAGCTGAGATTTCTCCAAACTGCTTCCAATCAAGTGGCCTTAAACAATTCCAGTGATAGACTAATAGAGGGATTTGGGTGGGAAGGGACCTTTCAAGGCCATCTAATCCAACTCCTGGCAATGGTCAGAGATATTTCCAACTACACCATGTTGCTCTAAGCCCCACCCAACCTGGCTAAATCTAGACATAATTCACATTTACTGGATATTGAAATAACAAACCTGACTGAAGGCAAACCACCTTTTCTTCTTCTTCTTTTTTTTTTTTTTTTTAAGATTTTCTCATCTCTCCTTGGATGTCTATATAATAATGGGAAAAAAATGAGACTCTGGAACAATGGAAAACAAGATGTGTCATGACTCCTGTTTCTACAGGTCTTGTTTGCTCTGTGCACTGGTAAGCACCACAACATAAATCTGCTAAGTGGGCTGTAAATTAATTAGTCATTATGGCAAACCTGTAAGGGTCTTTTACAGAATAAAGTAAGAGCTGTTTAATTGTATGCAATAAATACATCCACTTCAATAATTTATAGTAATCAGTTAACTTGATAGACTTTGTCATTTATGTTTATGAGGTGTATCATGTTGAGGGTCATAGTGAGCTTTCATCGTGCTGGATTCTACATTGGAGAGGAATTTTTTCATATGTGTAGTATCCCACACTGAAAGGTCTAGATGCGGGGTTTTCCCCCTTTCCTTGTGTCTCAGCTGGCCATCTAAACAGTAAAGCTCTTTGGTAGAGAAATAAAAATAATGCAATAATAATAGTAATGCAATCAGAAAAAAATTATTCCAGCAATAGCCCTCTGTAGATTTACACCTCATCAAGAGATATCTATTCAGGAAATTAAAGTTGGACCCACTGGGTGATGCATTGGGAATCCTATCTTCCCAGAGTCACTTTATCTCAGAGTCTCTGTGGAAATGCTTCGAGAATATTTTCACAGGAACAGTGTCAGACTCTTGGAGAGAGATTGTTCAGACCATCAATACCCGGGGAGCTTTCTCAGAGCTGCTGCACAGGAACCTGTAACAAACTCTGTGATGGGGAGCAACGCTTTGTTTTAATCCTCATTTCACACAGAATAAGTTCCTGAAGTAGAGCCTGGTTTCTTGATATACAGGCCACAATAGACATTGCCTCAATGACTAAGGTAGGAACTCCCCAGTGAATAAAATCTTAATTTCTCCAAATTGGACATTTCTTTTCAGACTGGTGTTGATTTAAACTCATTTATCATTTTGTGCATGCAATCCATTTGGGTTTTAACCCAGTTAGAAATTAGCAATACTGCAAATGGGTTTTTTTGGTCTCCAAGTGTGAGCTTTTGTCATGCCTGATTTAGGATGCTGTTGCTGCACCAAGAGGCATGCTATGCTAAAAGTCATGAACCAGATGTCTCCTTGCTGGTAACGTGGGAATCAGATGCCTCTAACGCACTATATCCTGCAATATGGTTTAGTGTTGATGCCAACACAACACTGCCAGTGGAGCAACAGTTCCATAAAGTTCCTATCTATGCAGTAATGCAAAATAAAAAAAAAAAAAGAAAATTTGCTTCTGTAAAAAAAGTATAGTTTCTCTAAAATAAGTAAATGCAACAGCCTTTGATTTACAGAGCAATGTTCGAGACACAGAATCGTCACTGATTCAACAGGAGACTGTAGGAAAATTGCCTGCCTTAAACATTATTTTCTCTTCCTGTGCAAGTGAAAACATCCAGAAAGGACATTTTTTCAGCAAAATTTTAATGGTTCTTTTAAAGATTTTAACAAACATCATGTAGTGGTAAACACACAAGTGAAAATGGAGAGACAATTTACAAAAGCATGTAGTGACAGCACAATGGGGAGTGGTTTCAAACTGACAGAGAGAAGGTTAAGATCAGATATAATAAAGAAATTGTTCCCTGGCAGGGTGGGCAGGCCCTGGCACAGGGTGCCCAGAGCAGCTGGGGCTGCCCCTGGATCCCTGGCAGTGCCCAAGGCCAGGCTGGACATTGGGGCTGGGAGCAGCCTGGGACACTGGGAGGGGTCCCTGCCATGGCAGGGGTGCTGGAACAAGATGATTTTCCAACCCAGATCATTCTCTGATTCTTATGAAAAATAATTATATTTTAACCTGGAAGATATTTATCATATCAAAGAAAGAAAGAATGTCTTTCAAATTTTATTTCTTCTTCCCTACTATATAACAGGACCCATACCTGGGAACTCTGCCTTTTCTGTCTTCTGCACTTCACAGAGTAGAAGTAAAGAAATTATGAAACTAAAGGATTTTATTTAGGAAACAAAATGAAAGCAAATGATGAGAAAGTGATAGGGGTACCTCATAATAAAATGGTACCCATTGTCATCTCAGACAAAATGATGTGCATCTGCTTATGATGAAATATTAAAAGCATATTTTTATCAAACTTTAACCTCACCTATATTCTATGCCCTTTTACAAGAGAATTTGTTGAATATAACCCCAGATTATGTAGTATTTGGGAATAAATTCACTACTTTCAAACTAAGTGTAAGGTGCCACCTAAGCTCTCTTTGGAAAACTGTTACCTTTGTTTCCCAAACTCTTGAATAGAGACAATAAGTAAAATGAAATAAAATAAAATGAAACAAAATGAAATAAAATAAAATAAAATAAAATAAAATAAAATAAAATAATAAAATAACCCACAAAACCCCAATCAAACAAGTAAAACAAACCAACTACAAAACCCTCCTTTTATTTACCATATTTTCCCCTCAGAATCAGACAAAATAAAAGTAAATTTATTTCAGCAAAGACACACTTTATCAGCTGTCAAACGCTTAGTTTGTTACTTAGGAATAGGGATCAAGAAAGTCATATAATTCAGTAATTCATGTTAATTATCCCTCACTCATTCCATCACTTTGCACCAAAAGATAATATTTATGTAGCTCAGATCAGCACAATCACACATGGCTTACAATGATTTTCCTATGTTAGATGTTAACAGTGGCAGACCCTTGATAAATTAAAGTGTATAGCACAATTACTTAGAATGTGGCATTAACCATAAGCAGTTTCCAAGCTAATTTTAAGCATCCATAAATTCCACAGCTAGAACAAAACTCAGGTTCACACTGCAAGAGCACTTAGTCTCATAAAGACAGAAATTAGACCAGATACTGCATAAATCAACAGACTTCTCTGAGCTAAATGAAAATAGGACAATTTACCCCAGCTGAGAATGTGGCTTAGCAGCCTCAAGATTTTTTAACAACAAAAACCACAACAAAATAAACCAAACAAATTAAGAATAGGAGCTATAAATAATAGCAAACTAAACCACCCCAAATCCCAGGCTGCTGAAACAGAAAAATACTGCTGTATTTGAGGCAGAGGATGGTCGTGTCCCTTAAACAGCTTTTATAAATCTTATATCTAAGAGGCAGTAGTTTCATTGACCAGGAGTATCATGAAAAAAATGTATACTGAAAAAAGCATTTGCAATAATATAAAGTGAAAGGAAGGGGATTTTTTATTTTTTTTTCCCTTAGGAATATAAATGGATTTTCATAAACAGGGAAATAAAAAGTAGCAAATGTGTGGGGAAGGGTGGAATGAGAGGGCTAAAATGAATCAGCACAATTTAATCAGAAATAAGAGAATTCCTTAGGAACTGCAACTGAAACATCAAAAAGCCATCAGATCAGGAGATACCTAGGGATGAACACAAGGAGTGACGTACCAAGAATTGTGACTGAAGATTTTAGCCACTGTGGCTGGCAGAGCCTGGAAAAACAAACATAAACCAGGAGAAGCTGCAAATGTCTCTGATATCCTTTCTGAATAAAGACTTTTACAGCACCAGAAGTGAACAGAGATCACTGTGCTTATATCAGCACATAATTTCGAGGAGTTTGTAAGCTGCAGTGTGGAAATGCAGATTGAGATGCTGCTGGAGCTCTGGGTGGGAGCCCAAGGAAAGAGGCTGTGAACACCAACCCTTGCACAAGAAAGGGCTTCCTTAGCAGCAGGCACAGTTCCATTTAATCTGATAATCAACACCTGTAAGTAAGTAGTCAAGAGAACAATCTACTGTCCTCCATGTTTACACAACAGGTGAGGAAATGCAGAGCTCCCTAAAACTGTGCCAGTGCACAGGTGTGGGATTTCACCCTCAGGTAACAAAAGGAGGGGGAAAATACCCCAATGTGGATTGAAGTGGAGGCACAGAGGGCAGGAGGCAGAAAGGGAAAGAATTCCAGGCAGCTCTCTAGTGGTGGTTTATAAGCATAGTATAAAAAGCTATATTTTTTAACTTTGCATTAAAGAATAGCACCTGCAAAGTCCTGGGGATACTGGCAGTCACTTCGTTTATTTTCTATTAACAGAACATGAGGGGTTTTATAGCCTCTTTAGGGGCAGCCCATATATATTGTGCAGAAGCATATCTCAGGGAGAAATACAATGTAAAATCAATTTGTGTATTTCTCTGCATTCATCGTCTTTCAGCAATAAACCCTGCTAAAAAATAAAAGCCCATAATTCAGCTGAAATTAAACTCTTAGGACACCCCCACAAAAGCCCACTTACACCTAGGTGTTATAAGTAGCACAATTATCTCACACTCTGCATCCCTGCAGCATCCTCATGATGCAGTGGGTTGCAGAATAAAAGATGAGGGGGAGCCTTGATCTCTTACACTGTCCTCACTGAGTGTCTGTGCTGTTTATCTGTCCTTAACCCAAGAGAGTCCTGCCCTGCAGACACAGCTCTTCTGATCTGACATGCTAAACCACCTGGTGTAAGATGTCACCTGCCTTATAATTTTCCATGTATTCTGACATTTACTGTTGGCTATAAGGGCAAGCTCTTCAGGCAGGTGAAAAATAGGTCTGTAAATGTGCTTCTAAATCCTTTATGCTAAAAAAAAGAAATTTGAAATAAACAAATAAGAAAAGCTGAGTGCATTACTATGGCAATAAACAGTGCTGAAGGATCATGAAAATAAAGGAAATGTAAGTAGAAAATTATTTCTTTGACCATGAATGCACACTGCAGCCCATAACAAAAAAGTTTTAAACAAACTTGTATTGAAGATGCATCTCCTGGGTGACTGTGCAGAACAGTGTCAGGACCAACATCCTTGTTCATCTGAAAGAAAAAGCATATGGCTTTAGAAGAAAGATTGCCAAAGACATTCAGATCAGAGATGCCTGAAAGATCAGCTGTGAAGGTCCTTCTCATGCAATAGACTCGCTAGAACAAGATGTTGTGTAAGAACACAAGATTGCCAAAGTTGTAGCAAATATTATACAAGTCAACATATCACAGATTAAAGCAAATAATTGAATAAATAACAAGCAAACAAAGTCCAAACAGCAGTCTGAAGCTTTTTTGAAGTGGGAAAGGCCAAGTTAAGGATAAAGAACAACATGTCTGGAAAAGGCCTTGAGTCATTGGTGTTTGGCATTTGTTTTTATCACATTCTCTGAAAGGAAATGTCTGTGGGTTTTTCTGTTGCCTTGAGTCCCTCCTGGCCAGCTACATCAAACACTGAAGAAGGTTTGGATTTATTTCCCATCATTTCCATAAATGCCATAGCCTTGGTACAGACAAATGTCTTCTCTCAGCAATCGGGCAAAGAAAAGCTCTGAGGAAGAAGTGTGTATCTTGTAAAACACGTGCAAGATCCTCAGTCGTTAAGAAAAAGGAATGAATATGAGAAAAAAGCCTAATTTTTCACCAAAATGAAGGTTAGCAATTGGATAGGAAAAAAACCCTCCTACTTGTAAGTTTAATCAAGAACTTCCACCATGGCTGTCGACATTAAAAATTAAATTTAATTATGTTATTTTTATTTCTCCTATTTTTTACTTGAAAAATAAGTTTTAGGAGATATTTACATGGTACTTCTCATAGTAGATTACAAAGATATTTTTTGCCAGTTAGAGGCTACATGCACAGCTACAAAGGCCAAGGGTGATCCCTGCTCAGGACACATTTTAGAGTGTTGTATTTTCCAGGAATTAGAATAACATAAAATAATGCTTCAATTTTCTGAATTTGTATTGTCTTCTCATTCATAAGGTGATTCTGGGGTCTTATTAACCATAGGCTAACTTTTTGTCACAATTCACTAGATTCCTAAACACCAATAAGTTGATGTTTTGAAGATTTGTGTCCACTTCTATTTCTTACTGTTTGCCTCTGGAGAAGTTAACAGAACTGAAAGAAACACTGCCAAAGGCACTCAAAGAGAGTGGAAGGAGGCAGCACAGCTGCAACCACAGGGTGTGGAGAGTGAACACTAAATAATTTAGCTGTTTTAAGGAACCTCACTGGATCCACCAGGTATGAAAACCTGGAGAGCAGAGCCACCACAGCAGTGCTCCCACAAGGCTGCCAACCATTTCCACGTGTTCTGCAGTGGATTTGTGAATAATTGAAGGTAGCTAGTGCATGGTTCAGCTCTTAGCCTTCACGTTGCCTGGACTGACATAATGAAATATCCCTCTGGAGAGACCAGAGGGAGTTAGGAAAGCACACTGCTCCCCATGCCTGCTTGCAATTTTTCTATCTCAAGGGCTTTGCACAGGTGATTTACAGTACATTATGCACACATTGTGTCAGGGCTGTGAGACTCCAAACGATATTATGCTTCATAAGCTGCATTGCAACAAGCAATCAAAGATGTTAAGTCATCCATTTTAGAGCAGATTTATAGGGAAATAGTCAAGCCCTGGAATTAAGCTGCTTGTACTACAGTTTGAGGACGAGACGAGAAAATGCAGAAAATGTGCATGAATAATGTAGAATAATGGGCCAAAAGTAGTTATGGACATTTCAAAGACTGGCATGGGACTGTTTGCCAGTGATGTGGGGAATAAAGTCATATGGGCAGGGCTTTATTCCAACAGTGGTCCAGTGGAGCCAAGAAGGATGGCTCAAGAAGACCAGGGGAAGCAGCTTGAGCTTTTCTATTCCCCTTGATAAAATTACATGGACAGTTTTTCAGGTCTTGCTGACTTGGCCAGCAGGAGCAGAGGTCAGTGCTGCAGAAGTCTTACCCATTTTGTGTCAGGAACATCTCCTTTGTATGCACTAACTCTGCCCACTGCACCTACAGTGCATTGTGCCTCAGACTGCAGAGAGAACCCAGCCTGACCATCTGGGTCAGCTCCAATGTAGCCCCAGAAACACTTGAAAGCAAATCAGATTGTGGGACCAAAAAAAAAAAAAAAAGAAAAAGTTAGTGCTACCAATGACAACAACCAAATTTAAAAAGTTCATTTCCTAAGGCAGCTTCTGATGGGGAAAATGAAGATGTGGTTCAGGAATCAGGGTTTATACAAAGAAGCAATGTAATTGGTCTAAGGCAACAGGCACCTTTACAGCCAGCTGTTACTGGAGCTTAAAATTTAAACCCTAGACTTGTTTAGACAGGCTTTAATAAGCAGACACCCTGTGAGAAATTCAACTGCCCAGCATGGGTGTTTGGTGTCACTGTAGATGTCACAGATGAAAAACTTTGGTGCAGGGGTAGCAGTTAATTCCTGCAACCTCAGTGTTGCACTACACTGCCTAAAATAGTTCTTCATACCTGTATTTAAACACACAAATCCTGCTCACAACTGTGCAAACAGGACTTGATTAATAATCCCTACATAAAATCTTTCTCAATAAGTTATTTCAGTCTTTCTTTCTCTTTTTAATTTTTTTTATTATTTTACTTTACAGTGAACTTGAATGGGTGAACAGACCAAAATGCAAGATGAATTATAATCAGATAACTTGGCATACTGTGTTTAAATAATAACTTATAAATTGGCATAACAAAAGAAAACACTTGGAGTATCTAATTATATTCTTCAGGTAATTGAAGGCTGAAGAATAATGGGGTATTATAATGTAGGTTTGCAGCAATTACGAGTCTCAATCCTTATATATTTTTCAGTTGTCACATTTTTTTTCCATAACACGACTGTTTCATATTCTTGAAAATTACATTATTTTAAAATGGTTTTGTCCAAGAAATCCAGGTTTGTGATGACAATCTGTACATACCCATGTCAGGGAACCATAGAATTGTTTGAATTGGAAGGGATCTTAAAGCTCAACTTTTTCCACATCCTGCCATGATCTGGAACACCTTCCACTAGACCAGGTTGCACCAAGCCCTGTCCAAAATAATAAATTTATCTCTGCATATGTATATGTGTATGCNTATTTCCAGATCTGATGGCGTTTTATTCTCACAATATCTGGCTGAATGAACACTGCTGTCTGCTTTGGTGCCACCCCCCAATTTCCTGTGCCACAAGCCTTGCTTCATAGCTCACATCCTCTCAGTCATCACGTTCACATCCTCTTTGAGACCTCTGCCAACGCCCTAAATCTGTATTCACAAATACTCTTAGTATTGTAATAACATAAAGGCTAAATTGTGGATCCAGAGTTATGAGCAGAAAACTGAAATTTGTTGCCAGAGAACAGGCTGACCTGGAGATGTAGGACCTTGTGAGAGTTATCCTGATCCTGAAATTTCCCTCTCCAGCTGTAAAGGAACACAAAAATATGGGGAGCAACCTGAGCCAGTGAGGGGCTGGTTCTCAGCAGCAGAGCAAGGACCCTGCTGTTGGCAGAGTGCTGCTGTGCTTCAGGTTCTGAGCCAGATTCACTGCGTCAGCCCTCTTGCTAGTGTGACCTCCTTGCTGCAGAAAGCCAAATCTGGCTGTTTTAACAAGGGCCACTAATTCGTGGACCCCAAATCATGTTCTCTCAGAAATCGTGGGCACAAGAGGTTTACGCTGAGGCTTCTGTGGCAGTGTGAAAGGGCTTTAGTGTGAATGTCATTGTGGCAGAATGCTTTTAGAGATTCGCAGTGTGAATATCAGCCACATGTATAATTTATACATTCATACTCATGATTTAGTTTTTTTCTTTCTTCCACTGCTTAAATTTTCTGTTCAGACCATGAGTTTTGTTCATTTTTGCCCCCACCATACAAATGGAATGCACTCAGAGCAGAAGTGACGTAGATTTTTCTTAAAGGAATTTGGACTAAGGCCCAATCACAGAAGACTATGAAACAGGAGCTCAGAAAAATACTTCAGATTTATGTTTAGAGGTGTTTAGGGGAAAGTTCAACTCTTTTATGGGTCTTGTTTTCTTTTCTTCCTTTCCTCACTTTCCTTGATATTTTGTTCACAAGCTTTATTTTGACACCAATATATTCTGAGAGGTGTGGGGTTTTTTTTAAGTAAGAAACATTGAAGGACTGTCAATCATTTCTTCCTCAACAGTATCTCAAGGAATTTCTGTGTGATAGGTAACAAATTATCTGAACATTGCACACCTCTACTCCCTTTAAAGTGTGGAGTCAAAAGAATGTGATGGATTTGATTTTGCTTTTTGCCTTTGCCAAAATGTAAGAAAGCTACTCCAAGATTGCTCCTCAAGGTTCAGGTGGCAGCATAGTTTCTTTGTCCAAAGATCACACATTTAATTTAATTTTGGCTTTGTGAATTCTCATCATATTATCTCTCCCCTATTCTTAACAACAGTCTGATCACATTACTCTTTCAACTTCCAGCACAGATACTGCTTTCATTTTTACCTCTGCATTACCCATTCCTGCTTATTAACATCTGAAAGTTGCTTCTCATTTACAATAAAAACTTTAATTTGCTTTCTTATTTCACCTCTGACATTCCCAGGGCTGATCTCTATCTGGCACCACATGCTTTTTTGGAAATATTTCTTAAAGGTCTATTGCAGCAACTTATTTTATTTGCAGTTTTAATATCCATGCAGCAGCTTATGCAGTTGTTTTCATTTGATCTCTTTTCATAAAGACTTTCACTAATATTTAATTTGTCTTAATTTGATAAAGTAATCCAATTTTATTAAATGCTTCATGACACAGTTTGCCACCTGTGCTCTGTTTTCTCCTCAGGACCACATCAAATGGAAACACACTGAGAAAACACAAAGGTTTAACTCAAAGATTAGAAACAAAACAAACAAAAAATTCACAAGAGCTTATCATTGTCTTTTAAAACAATATTTTTCTAGGGTTATTTGGTTTGCATTCAATAGCAGGACTTACCATCACAGTTTCAGTCCTTTAAGAGGGTTCAGTACCTTCTACTTAAGTTACAATCAGTAAAAAAATTGTGAACTTCATACCCCCAGTGGGGACACTCAGCATCACAGAGGTATAAACTAGTTAGCAGTGAATCATATGATAAAGAGTTAAGTGACAAAAGTTTCCACAGAGATGAAGGCAACAGTGAACATTCTTATGAACTTTAAAATCTTTAGTTTCCCCAGTGTGGGCTTTCTGGATGTATTCAACTCCCTCTGCAAATACTCAAATCATAAAAATGCAAATGAAAATTTAAATTGAAGCACATAACAAAGGAAAACAAATCATCAGGAATTAGTCACTGAATTCAGCAGAACATAACATGGCCTGAAGTGGAATTATCCAGAATCAGATAACAGGATACTCTTAAAATAAATGTTTTCAATCCTCTTCTAGTTGGATACTGGGCAAATTTAATCACAAATACTTTGTAGCAATTATTGTTTATATTGTTTATAATTATAAAAGCCACAATGCAATCTTTTTGATAAACTGTGTCCTTGACAATCTGCAAGAAGTCTCCGTTTTTCCTGCACCCAGCACTTCCAGACCAGTAAATCTCAGAAGTTTCTCTATGACTTCAACCATACAGAAGTGCCTGCAATTCCTGCACCAACAATGCATTTAAAGACATTTCTTCTTGGTTTTGCTCAAGAAGGTGTCTCCCATGTTTAATCAGTCCAGATGCCATTTCCTACCACTATTTCCAAAGAAATTCACAGGGTTTCACTACTTCTTTGCCCAAACTGTTTAGCTTTTTTAGTTGGAATCAGATGATTCAATTGCATTTTCAGAGTCATTTCACATTATTGCATCTCTGTTGTCAGTTAAAATGTATGGATGTATTGCTTCCCCTCTTGTTTCCACCTGATATACCTCTATTTTATAAAATAAATTATATATTTCCTCTGTTTTTCAGTCCAACCTGATTAGGGTGGAAAAGAAGTAATGCATTTGCAAGGGTAAATTCTGAACTTTTGAGACAAAAGCAGTCGTGGCTTACTCTTTCCCCTGAGTTTAATCTCTTCTTTCTATATAGAATAAGTCTTTGAATAGGATTTTGTGTATTTTAAGAAAATGCCCAGGACATAGGTTGTTCTGCAAGCTACAGCAATCTTTCTTCTTTCAATGTGTCCTATTTCACAGAATAATGCAAACATATTTGTTGAGCTGCAGAACATTCCCTGTTATTCTCTCTCTCACCTTAAGAAAATCAAATTATCATCTTGTGATAGAGCCTTGATGTGAATTGAGAAAGACAAACCTAAATCAAGCTGATGACCTGAGACAAGAGCATATTCCTGAGACACATGAGTTCTTTTTGTTGAGATAGTTTCCAAGAGCACTTGAATTCTTAAAATTGTTTTCTTCTTTATATTTTATTTAAATTTTCATATAATTTGAGGTTAAATGAAACTTCTGGATGAAGCAGAGTAAACAACTTTCAAAAATGTGTAATCCTGGGGGTAATTCCTCTATGAAACACGGCAAGAGTACTCTGGAAAAGATATTGCCTATCATATGGGACATTTTCTCCTGTTGCCTAAAAGCAAGGAGACACAACCAGGATTCATTGGCCAAATTGATTTCAGAGCTGGACAAGCCAAAGGACCCAGGAATTTGTGATGTCCTAAACTCTGCTCCCATCCATTTCCATGTACCCATGACTTGCCAGATGCAGAGCTCCAGTTGATTCCAATATAAACACTGTTAATGTACTGTGAAATGATTCTCCTGAAGCAGCATAAACATTTAGTCTTTTCATTAGACTAGTGTGTTTTAAATTACCATGCCTAAAATGCAATGTCAGACTGCATTAAAAAAAATAGGTGAACCTGATCCTATAAAATTGATTAAAAGGTTGACCTTGAAAGTTCTTGACTTCATTAGGTATAGGCCAAGAAGATGTTTTTAATTTAGAAGATCAAT
>VYXG01005361.1:13633-86297 GCA_013397235.1 Lanius ludovicianus | reverse complement strand
ATAATGTCATAAATCATTCTCTGTGTAATTGTCAGACACTTTTCCCCAAAGGGAAGAAAGGCACAAGACTACAATTTAATTTGCATTCCTGACACTCAGTCATCAATTTTGTCACTTATCTTATTGTCAAAAACCCTATTTTATTTGAATTGATGACAAGACATTCAGCATTCCTAAAAAAACTATTTTGTGTTAATATGCCTGATGTACAATATGTAATTTATTTAAACCTTAAAAACATATAATTTTGGTGATCATTAGAAGTAATGGAAAGAAGTAAAGGTGGAGAGGCAGTTTTTCCTGAACTTTCTGTCTGTTGCCAGAGCAACCAAATACTCAATAACTCTGTAGATTATGCACAGTGTAGTTGCCTCATTTTAAGTGTGATGGACTCAGATAATAACAGGTTCAAACACATAAAGGAACATAGAAGGTCTGAATCTAAATTGTCACTTTTCTTATTTTTGAAAAGAAATAATCTGGTGTTTGTATGAGTGAGGGGGAGTTTGCTTACTTGTGTATTTGTGGATTTTTATTTTTTCTCTTTTTACCTTTTTTCTAAATGGGATAAAAAGAAATGAAAATAAATTGAAAAATTGTCTGCAAGGCAGAGGAGATTTAAAGCCAAAGTCAAATGAAAATTGTGATCTCCATGGAATCTCCATTTCTTGGGATGAGAATGTCTTAGAAAACCAGACACAGGTAATTGCTCCTCCTGAATGCATCACTTGTAACCCCACGAGGTTCCTGATATTGGAGCACTGCTGTGGAATTAATGCTCTGTGAGGAATATGTTCACTTTAATTTAGTAGGATGTGTGTCTGCTTCTAGAAAAGGACAAATATATTGTATTTTTATCACACAAATCTATTTTATTTTTATTTTGGTGGTTGAACATCACCAAGGACAGAAAAGTTGCTATGCCTAAGCACTGTGGGAATTGACAAAGAAGGAAGAACAAATGGCTTGGATGCAAATTTTCAAGCTGCAGAAGGGACAGACTTGGTACGTCACATTTCACAAGTACCAGAGAAAGAATCAAGGTAAATACCTCTGTGGGAATACACTTGCTTGCTTTATGAAAAAAAAAAGAAAAAGAAAAGTCATAAAAGCCTCTGTCTTTTACTGACCACTTGGGTGGTGATATGAAATACAGCTGTGATGTCTTGGGAGTACAGTACAGAGTAAAGAAGTTATTTGTGAAAATTAGGCTAATGTGTCACCTAGAAGAAAACGCTGTTATTAACTACAATAGGGTGCTATCAATCACTCAAGATAACTTTCAAGTGCTCACATGGACTTGTCTCACAAGACAGAACTTTCTGAGAGCCATGGTGCATTTCAGTGCCAGTTAGACCCCCTACCGTCCCAAAAAGCTGGAAAACCAAAAGTTGTCCCCAAATTAAGAGTGATTAAGTGAGGGGTGCTTTTGCATTGCTTCAAAATGTGATTTCTCTGATGTCAGGGAGCCTCATAAAAATTCTGGACTGCAGTGAGGAGCACAGAAAAGGTAAATGATTGGATTAATGGTTATATGGGACAAGCACAATTTATGGCATTGCATCCTATCAGAAAGGCACCACAGAAAAGAACCAGTATGAGGGGGAAAATAAAGACATCAGATTTTTCATCTAAATATCTAAAGAAGAACTTTTCATTAAGCTGCCACATGCCCCCATTGGACAGTGTCTATATTAAAGAAGAAAGAGTTATATGATTAATGAGGGAACTTTCTGGCAGCATTAAGATAGCAGTAGAATAAAATCCACAGAGCAGGAAGACCTATTAATTGCCTCCTTTGGTCTCATCTGTCTACAAAATGAATATTTACTCTACAAGTATTAATCTTGGTTGGGATTTAGAAACATGCTTAGAAGCATAAATTATATGTGAAATACTTTTCAACTGTCACCATCCTACTCTTAGAAGGCCAGATGAATATTTAGAACATCTTTTATATTTTAGTTATTCTAGTGATAGCAAGAGAAAGCTTTGTTGCAGATTTGGGTTTTTATATCTGTGATGCTTTGTTAAATTTTGCTGTTTTATTAACATTAGTTTTACAATGTACTTGTTCAAAAGTTATTCCAGTGTGTAAGATATTATTTATGTTGCACTGTAATTTTGTACACTCTGCATTCCTACAGAAGGTTCTTAGAATGAAAATTCCTATTTTCCTGCTTTTTTATTTTTTTAATTTGAAGTTTGGATTAGCTCGACAAATGTGTTGAAGGCTTTTAGTGGTTTCATCTGAATAGGTCTGAAATACAGAGAGACAATGCTGTATAAGAAAACAGGTAATGAGCACAGCATCAATATGAAGAGACAAGTTCCCTACCAAAAAAAAAAGGAAAAATTTCCACCTGGCCACTCATTCTTATTCAAATGGAGTTTAATCTTTAACTGCCAATTCTTTGATTTTCAATTTTTTCCTTTGCACTCGGGTCATGGCTTTGTTTTGCTGTCATGTTGGCACATTAAATAACTGGAAACTGATAGTGAGGTACGTGCTGATCCCTCTTGTTCTGTCGGGGATTCTGTGATTAAGAAGCAAAACTGACATTCTCACCTTCCTTTAACAATTTCACTTCATTTTTTATGATGGTGATAAAAAAAAAACAAAGCAAACCACAGTTGCAGTTTAAAACAGTGCATGCTGAAAATTCCCATTATTTTTCATGATTGTGAGCACGGTTCAGTGTGAGACAAAGAGACATTTCCTCCTTCCATTGGAGGAATTGCAGAGCTGAGGGGAGCTGGGAAATGCTTCCCTCACACCCTGAGTAACAGCAGGAGACCTCTGAGTTTCAGATCTACTGAAAAAAGTAGTAAATAATGGACTTAGATAAATGCCCTCCTACCCAGACTGACAGAATGTAATAAGTAACCACAGGTTATGGGATGAAAAAAGGGGAAGAAAATCACAAAGGCAGTCAGCCACTAAACTATTGCTGCCTTTGAAAATTTGAATTTAGCTGTC
Source organism: Lanius ludovicianus (assembly GCA_013397235.1). Lineage (NCBI taxonomy): Eukaryota > Metazoa > Chordata > Aves > Passeriformes > Laniidae > Lanius > Lanius ludovicianus. The sequence goes on along the minus strand of VYXG01005361.1, from coordinate 83,317 downwards.
TCAGGTCCAGCAACACCACAGCACATTGACTGAACCACTGATAATTTTTTTTTCATGAAATGAATGAAACAAAATGACAAATGAAAAAACTGGACCTTCAAAAGCCTTAAGCAGGTGATACGAGACTGTCAAGGGGAATTATTTTATAGCCAATGCATTCAATTAGGAATTTTAATCAAGGAAGCTTTTAAGATAAAATAAACTTTACTCAATTATTCACTCAGCACCTTGAGTCAGAATATTTAAAATCATTTACAGCACAGCAGACTAAGCTACACAGAAGCAAGTACTCAGCCCAGGCAGCAACATGTTTGATTTCTGTACACATTCATGATTCACTCAATAATTTATGTAACCAATCATTTCCAAAAATTTATTACACATTCTAACTGATAAATTTTGATGCTTGACTGTTCTGTGTACAGCAAATGGTGCCTAAATTAATTCAGTTTTCTTTGAACACATACTGATTATTCTTCCCGTTTATCGAGCTCTAATACTTGTAAGGCTGACAGAAAGTAAGCTATAAAATATTTGAGCAAAAATGGTCCTAGAAAAGCTGCCAAATAAATGCAGAAATTGATTGAGTATGGAACTGAGTCAGAGGCAGCAGCTCACTTGCACCTGGCAATCAGTTACACCTACACAGACGGAGCATATAATGCTGTCATCCACTTAGGATTTTGGATTCATTATGAATTTCTTTGAAGAAGTAAAAACAATGATTCCTACATAAGTGTGAATGCAAAAAAAGGGAAAATTCATATGATTTAAAGACTTTGAATTTAGAAACTCGGAAGAAAAAAGTTTTTAAAATTTTTGGTGATTTGTGGCTTCACAAAAGCCAGAATAAAATCTTTATAGGACTCCCAAGTATGATGCTCACACATAACACACATCCCCACAGGGGGACATGAAGTGATGCAGGATAATGGGGAATGGCTTCCCAGTGCCAGAGGGCAGGGCTGGCTGGGATCTTGGGCAGGAATTGTTCCCTGGCAGGGTGGGCAGGCCCTGGCACAGGGTGCCCAGAGCAGCTGGGGCTGCCCCTGGATCCCTGGCAGTGCCCAAGGCCAGGCTGGGCATTGGGGCTGGGAGCAGCCTGGCACAGTGGAAAGTACTTTTAAGTATGGGTTTTCCCTGTGGATTCTCTTTCTGAGACAAACTTATATTTACAGCTTTTATTAGAGGCTAATTTTACATTAAATCAATTGTGAATAACTCTTCAGAGGAGAAAATGAAGACTGGGCTTTCAGAGTATATGTCACATGCTTCTAAATATCACAAAAAAAAATCAGCAATTTACAAAAGGCTGTACTGCTATTAAGTGGAGAATATCTTCTCCTTTCTAACCAAGCCTCTAAACGTGTCAAGTACATGAACTTAGGTTAGACAAGGACAATTGGTTCTCCACCATCAGTGCCCCATTATTTTCTTTTTTCTTCCCTTCTCATGCAATCACTATTTCTCCATTCACTCACAGGTGAGGTTATTTAACCGTATCCAACTGCACGTAAGACTTCAGAGATCTTCCCTATTTCAAGTCCTTGTACATTACAGCTGAAAGAAACTTTAGGGGCAGAGAAAGCTGCTCTATCTTGATAAATCTCAAGTGAAGTATTAGAAGCTTTAATGAAATTGGAGTGAATTACTGAGCTGCCCAGTTGAAGGAAGGCATTGCAAGGCTCTGCAAGTGCTATAATAGTGTCTGTAGTAAGCATTCAGCCATGCAGTAATTAGTGCAATTACTCATCTAGTCTTCAAACTTGTGTTGATGCACACCAGGACATTGAAAAGGAGATCAAAAACAAAGCCAGAAACCAACAACAGGAAAGCCCAGCTCTTAAATTCAGCATTAACACACCACCGTCAATCTCAAAACAAGTTATTTTTTTATTTATATTCACAAACAATCCCTTGTTCATGAGGCAAAACAGAGCATCTGTTACTCATCATTAGCAGGAGTTATCCCTGCTAATGGATTGTCCAATGGCACTGGGCTGAAATACTTGGTGTTGCCAAACCATGACCACCAATAAAATGTCTGTGAACATGACTGGACATAACAAATTAATTCAGTCAGTTACAAGTCTTTATAAACATAGGAAAAAAAAATAAATCCTCTGTGTCTGGAGGAGGGCTTCAAATTTTTGCTGATCAGAGAGTAATGAAGTTCTCTTCCAGGAAAGATATCCAGGCTTATACAGCTAAACCCTTGAAGTCTGGCATCTGAAAGGACACAGAACACCAAAGAGATTTTGCCAAAGCTGAATGGAATAATTACTTCACTAGTCTTGTAGGCTACACTGTACCCCATGTGGCAACTTCTTTTCTGCAACATCATGCCTTTGCTCAGTCATACTCTAGTAGTCATTAACTATATTATAAGATTTTATTTTCAATAAGATACCTATTGGATATTGTCTATTTTCAATCTACTTTGAACTCAAATCCATTCTCCAGGGACATTTCAATCCATCTCAGATTGATCCAAATATTAATTTAAAAGTGACCATTGTTCCTTCTAATTAATGAAGTATTGCTGATTTTTACACAATCAAAAGATGTATATTATCCTGTCGAATAGAAAGCATTTATGGTTGTTTTAAATATGATTTTCTAATCACTTTTACATCATTTCCATGACTCTATACTTCTACAGACATAGAAACATAAATTCATATAATCATATGACTATTTTTTCAAACATGAATATATGTTTACAACTAAGTCAAAAGCCTTGTTATCATCAAAACATATCTTGCCTATTTCTTCTCTTGCTGCATGGGTCTTATATGGTTTGACATGAGTCAGCTTTTCCAATGTCTTGTCACCACACAATTCCATAAAAAAAAAGAGCTTTTCTAAGCAGCATCTGGCTTTTTGCCCTGCAGACTGATCACCTATCACCTTGTTACTTGTGCTACTTGTGTGAGTCCCATTATTATCAGCTGGTCTTGTTAGCTAAAACTCTATCCACATCAGAGGATCACTGTATTCATGGATTAGTTTTAGACTAAAAATGACACAATTCCTACATGCTTGGCTTGAAACCAGACACAAATTGCATAATTATGGCAGGGTAGGTGTATCATAGAATCATCATGGAATGGTTTGGAAGCGACCTCAAATCCCATCCCATCCCACCCCTGCCATGGCAGGGACCCCTCCCAGTGTCCCAGGCTGCTCCCAGCCCCAATGTCCAGCCTGGCCTTGGGCACTGCCAGGGATCCAGGGGCAGCCCCAGCTGCTCTGGGCACCCTGTGCCAGGGCCTGCCCACCCTGCCAGGGAACAATTCCTGCCCAAGATCCCAGCCAGCCCTGCCCTCTGGCACTGGGAAGCCATTCCCTGGCTCCTGGCCCTGCAGCCCTTGGCAATTGTCTCTCTCCATCTTTCCTGCATAAATGCACAATTAATATTTAAGGGTGAGTGGGCAAAGGGAGAGGTGGTGCAGTCATTCAAAGGAAGTGCTGAGTTCTTCAAAAATAGAGTATGCTGGGCACGTGGGGGAGTTGTGGGTCGAAACCAGAAAAAAAATCCTGATCTTCAATTTAAGATTAGCTGTTCTGAGAGCAGATGAGATTGTCCTCTTTTATTCTGGGATGGAGACTGAGAGGGAAGAGGAAGGAAGGGCAGGAGGTCACCTTCTCTACTCCGGGTTGAATCACCCAGAGCTTGGCCACTAGAGCCATGGGGGCTTTCACCACCTGTACCCACTACATTCATCAATTCCATGTCATTGTATACATTAAAAAAAAAAAAAAGTTTGTTTAAGCTTCTTAAAGGTTATTTCTTTGCATAAGCAATGAGAATGCCTGACAATGATTTAGAGCCAACCACTGCTCGTCATTAATGAACATCAGCCTTGCAGAAAGCTGCTTTGAGGTTGGAAAGGGAGCTGATTTGTCAACCTTCCAAGTGTTTCCATCACTGTGATAACTTCCCAGGTCTATACATGAGTCCATAGTAATTGCATACATATATTTTATATATATTTTTGTATATATAATGTATGTATCTGTGTAAATACATATGGAAATAAAGCATACATGTATTTATAGTTACATTAGTTACAAACCAGTGGTGAAATGATGTCAAAACTTCAGCCTTTTCATTTATTATCAGACCTCATCTACATCATGCTACTCAAGTGCTCTGAGAATGATATCTTGTCACTTTTTATGTCCTCTTCTGGTTGTATCTCATCCTCTGATGAGACTTTTCTGATTTTACCCTTTCCATTTGTAGTTGGCACATCTACTGAATCTTCATTTAATGTCAGATTAGGTAGGCACAAAGTCAGCCCATGCTGTGTGTTGGGCAGATCTGGCCATATCCAGACCTTCAGCAAAATATGAATTCTAATATTTAAAAACATCTATGCTAAAACCTAAAAGTTTAAAAGCTATGTTTAATGCTGTTAACATAAAGTGGTAGGATAGATTTCATTATCACCAGTGAACCTCAGTCTACTCAAATATTGTTACAAACTTTTAAAGTTATTTGTGAAGTTAGGTGTAGTGTTGTGGTTTGGTTTGATTTTTTTTAAACTGGCTTATTATCTGCACTAGTTTTACTGTTTCTTCTTAGTTTGGGGATGTGATCTGTCCATTTTTTTTCCCCTTATTTTAATAAGCTGTTATTTATATGGCCAAGCCACATACAGGTGAGAGAACAAAAGTAATAAACAAATTACATCCTCATTTCTTTACAGAATTGTTTTTACAAGTTTCTCTGGTAGGAGGTTAAGTATAATAATTAGATGACCACTGTCTTGAGTGATATGCAGAATGCTTGAATAATTCATCATTTATTCAGTAGCCAAAAGACATGATCCCAAATTTCAGTAGGTTTTTTTCCCCCTTTTTCAGATCGATATGCTTTTTTGGTTTCTTAAAGTTAGCATGGAGTGAAATAAGTTTATCTAAAAAAATGATGATTTATACAGAGGAGGAGTATTCCTCTCTGATGTAAATTGAAGAAACTACAATGACAAGACAGAACAATATCTCAAAGCAGATATGCCATTTGACAACTTGCTACATAATTTTCTTATCCTTGTGTCTTGATCAATAGTAATATCTAGTTTACTCAGGTTATAAATACATATTCTAATTTATTTTCCAAATTGCCCCACTTTAATGGAGCCTCAAGCTGCCAAAAAAAGAAAAAAACTAAGGAAAGGAAACCCCATTCTTCAGATTTTTCAATCAGAGAAAAGAGGCAGTAAGAGGGTTATGAATATTCATCTGGTTTTCTGCCACACTAAAACCATAGCTTTGGAGCTGAAGTGTTTCCTCAGTGAAGAGGCCTTGAATTTTCTTGTTGTCTGCAGCATTTCTCTAATGTTTATGGGTCACCCCTTATGTCAACAGCACAATTTCACATCACCACAACTCAGCCCTGAGGACAGACCCAAACATTTGTGGGGGGGCAAGAACAGAAAGGGTCTCCTCCTGTAGCCTTCCAAAATAAACTCTGTAATGTGTTGAGACTAGAGCTGATTTGGTCTGCAATAGAACCATCCCTAATTTTCAGATTACAGTCCTACATTAAAAATCTGTGCTATAAAGTCACTTTACACAGATGAAGTCGGAGATTTACCTAATTTTACTCTTAAAAGACAGATATGATGGGTTCTCAAAAGATTCAGAGACCTAGATCACATATAGCTAACTCAAAATGTCCATTTTTTTCCCAAGCCACTCTTTAAGAAAAATGGATTATAATGTTCTCTCCCAAAGACCTAGCCTTCTTTGAATTAAACAGTTTATGAAGAAATAAAAGATGTCTGGCCAAACTATAGTTCTGTGTTTCTAGTTTTGATGAGATTAGACAATTATTTATGTTTAAAATATAAAAGAACTTTTAAGAGACTTTATCCAGCCTTTTAAAATATTTGTCTTCTTCAAAGAATTTTGTAAGAAAGTAATGTCTTGATTTGATTTGATTTGAAATTTTTTGTATTTGAAAGCATAAAAATGATTGCATTGCTCAAGAGGGACAGTAAGTGCACAGAGATAAGTAAATCACATTCATTCTAAACCCAGACTTAATTTTATCAAACAAATCTTGAAGGAGAAGGTATTCCAAAAAGATATCTGTTACAGCCAGGATTTGAAAAACATGCCTGTTTAAACCATTTATATTCTCAATAATGTCAAGCTTTGTATGAGAATTCATAAACAAAAGTCAAAGTGACAGACTCTAATTGGTCTGCTTTTAAAAAGTGGATATAAATATTACATAGAAGGTTTTTATGAACATATAGGGGAAATTACAGTGATAAGACAGCAGGGATTTTCCAGCACATTGGGGCAGCCTGTCCTGCAGCACCAGCAAACTTCTTTTTGCCGATAAGGACGGCTACACAGCAATTTCATTACCCACTCATTGAACCACGGTGCCCTGTTTGTCCTTGGAGGATCATTACAGATGTTTGTAATTTAGCAGGACATTCCTAAAACCATTAATCCAGGGTCCACTTCCAACGCATGATTAGATCAAAGGCATTAAAGTGGTTGTTTTCCTTGTTTCAATCTCCAATTCTAAATAAAATAAAAATAAAAAAAGAACCAACCAAACAAATAAAAAATTCCCAGCACTTTTTATAGGCAGTTTATTTTTCATGTCTTGCACAAGTAAATATTATGCCCCTCTCCATTTTGGCATATTCAGGGGTTTTTCATTTTCTTTTTTCCTTCATAAAGCATGCCTTAGATATAACCAGCTTCCTCTTAAAGCATGGTGTAGTAGCCTCACATAAGAAACCTTGGTTAGCATTTTAAAGCCTGAAAAGAACAATTTCTAGAGAGGAACTGTGAATAAGGCAGGTAAATTTTATGATGTTTTGATGTATTAGCTGAACTCACTCTTCCACACTCTTGACTGGTCGCTTACAATCAGGAAGACATTTCTGCTGAAGTAGGGACTACACCTCATAGCAGAATGCATACATAGCAGCTAGCATAATTATTGTCAGATTCCTCATAAAGAATGCAATTTCAGCTCCTGAGACATCATAAAAATAGCATGGGTATCGATATAAACATGAGTTTTAAAGCTCAGCATCCCACAAGCATTAATATGATAATAGAGGTGATAGCTTAAGTCACAATACAATATTTCATGCAGCACATTTTTTCCTCACATAAACACAAAACCACGTGATGGAGAGCTAAAGTTGTGACATATCATTATTTAGTTTATTTGTTCGGGTTTTGTTTACCTTCCAAAAAAACCATGAAGAAGAACTCAAGTAGCCATTGAGTTGTTCTGCATGCTCTAATATGGTGCCTTTTTCTTCAAGGAAATTTCTGAGCAGAAACAAAGAGTGTTTGTTATTCAGACAAGCATATTTGTATGGAACTGTTAGATATTTAATAACAATTTTAAAGCCTTTCGTTACTACATTATGAGATTTACAGTTCAAAGTTAAAACTCCCAGTCCCATCAAACTAAGCACATTATCTCCTTGTTTCATAAATGTAGTAGTACAATGTAAAACAGAGCACACAGAAGAACATGATCTAGCAAAACTGAAGGATCTACATTAGTCCAAGATGGGGCTTTTCTATAGAGAGGAAAGAATTTTTTAAAGAAATATATTCTTCCTCTGCAAAATCTGAAGGGTACTTTCACATAACATTTCTGACCCTCTCTGTGGCCAGTGAAAAGTCCCCAACACAGCAAAGGAGTCACTTCTTGGAGCAAGATCACCCTCTGTTCTGTACCTGCAAGAAGGAAGCAAATTTAAACCTTAGATTACATTTCTGTAGAAGCCTGTCTCTTAATGGTTATAAATTTATGAGCTCCTGTTAATTTTTAAACAGGGAAACAACAAGAGTAGCAGCACACATTGCTTCAAATTCATGTTTTAACATCAGTTGCTTCATAAAAGTAGATCAGAAAGGTTATGGGGCCAATACTTGCATAGTCAGCATTCATTAAACAAGTGGCTTTGGCTTCTCTGAGGCTTGTACAGCTTGGCATGAATATGTCACAAGGTTTTGCTGAGCACTGGGGAGAAAGAAAAAGAAATCAGGGGCTTTTTGTCCAGCTTGTGCTGAAATAAAAATTGCCTCCTCAGCACTCCGAGAGTGAGTGGCTTTCCCTGAAGCTTCTTAGTTTGACATGGGCATCAGACCATGCAGCTGGATTGGACTCAGGCAAAGAGAGTAAAGAAAAATTTTAGCAATGCTGAAGAGCAAACTTGCTGTATAGTTGCTCCAAGAACATTAGTAAGTGGAAATATACTACCAAGAATTAAAATAATTTCTTATTTCCCTGTGTATTTGAGAGAAGAAGGGGAGAAGTCATTATCTTAAGGTGGAGTCAATTTCTGTATTTGCTGGAACATTCCTGCCTGGACTCTGGGGGAATTTCATCTTGCCATACTTGTCTTGACAACTGCATGTTCTTGTTAACAACCTCACAGAAGTGTGATTCATTTTGAGCTACCCGAGGATTTTTGAATGTGGAATTCTGAACCCAAATCTGATGTTATTTTTCTACAGGAACACGAGCTCCTGTAATTAATGTCTGTAACTTGATGCAAATAACACCTACCCAAGCAATGAAAAACATGAGTAAATTTGTTGACACTTGCACAGTTATAATAAATTTCAACTGGGCTGAGATTTTTTTATTCTATACCATTTTCTTATTGACATTATTTAGTTAGAATTCACTTCTTTGTTAAAACATATGTCTGTGGAGCCCCAATGCTTATGAAAACTGGTGGTCTGCTGGGTTCCTTAAAAATAGAAAAAAATGTAACCTTCAGTTTCGAAATAGCTTTGTTTATTTATTCACTAATTTTTACAATGTCCTTATCAGGCTATTTAAGCTACTTCTCTTTCCCATTGAAGAGAGCTGTGAAGGAGACATTTCCCTGAACTGCAGATACTCAATGACAGTGGCCAGTTTTGTCATGTCTGTAAGTTCTGACTTAGAGAAATATGTTTAAGGCTTTTATTAACAATTCTGCAGTACATTCTGGAGCAGATTAAAACTACAATATATTTTGATGTCTTATGAACTCATGAGCACCTCAGCTACATAGAGACAGAGTCCACAAATGACTGACACAGGGATTCCTGAAAAGAACACATGGGTCAGAAGTATATTCCATCAGAAAACCGTTTTACAGCTGAATTATCGTGATGCAAATGTTTGGCTATAAATTAAAACTCAGTGTAAAAGTTTTCAATGTGGGCCACAAAGTTTCAGTGTCTAAATCTTGACTTAATTTTATACAGTGAAATGATACATATATAAGGTATCTAAGTGTGGTAGAAATTTTTAGATATGGATATATATGAAAGATATATATGAGCACAAAAATATAAGCATAGATGTTCAGCTTCTGGTATGTATGCTTAAAAATTTGGTCAAAGATTTCTTCAGCAAGAGGGTAATTGAAGTCTTGTATTAAGTGGTTTAACCTTGCACAGCTTTACAGTGTGTCCTTCATCACACTTCCACTGAGTTTATGATTAATTGACCTCTCAAGCCATTAAACTATTCTGCCTTGTATTGTTAGACTGATTGTAAATCAGCTCACTATTTTTCGTAATATTTTCCAGTGGTTTTAAAGTTAATGTGGTTGGAAGGACATTGCTCTTCTTTTCAGGATCAAAATGCTCTTCTCAAAGAACAACTGCAGCACTTTTGTGTTTAAAACACATATAAGCTGAGTGTTGTAAGATCATTTCCCTTAGCAGCCTGGTAGATAAATCTTCATAAATGAATCCTTTGGCTGGGCTGGAGATTACCCCAAGTTCAGCTGCATGACTCACTCTGACTGAACTCACCTTGTTTTCCTTGTAAGCATTGGAAGGTGTGACTGCCTGACTGGAGCACAGGGCAGGCACAGAAAACAGAAGCCTGAAGTCTACAGTTCAGCTTAATTTCTTAAGAGAAAGACTCTTTTGAACATCTATCATTCACTCACCTTCTTTTTTTCCTTTTTTTTTTTTTTTTTTAAATATTGTAGCATTTTCCCATTTAATGGAAGTTCAGATGCTTTGCAGGCAAATAACCAGGACCTTGTGGGCACTTGAGACACTCATGTGAGCCCCTGTTTAGATTCAGCATGAAACAAGTTGACAGAAAGGCAGCAGCAGTGCAGTGTGCATGCCTTCTTGCAGGATGTTAACTTGATTTTTCACATTGTCACTGCTTCTGGACCTCTCCATGTGCATTTCCCTGATAAGGGTGCTCCCACCTTTCAGAAGTCCATACTGCTGACCTTGCATTCGTTTGGAATAGAAAGACTGGTGCTGGCTGCAGCAGATTAATATGAGCTCTGATCATGTTGGTTTTGATTAAGGTGCTGAGGTTACAGAAATGTAATTTGTACCCCACAAGGTACCATAGTATGAACACTGACAGTAATTAATCTTTTGCCTTCTGATGGTGGTGATAAAATAGCTGTTGCTGCTTCTAATAACTTCATTCATGTTCCAGAAAGGAAAATTTACCTGTCCCTTGAAGGAAAGTAGTTACACTTTCCATGTGTCTACAAGTTTTTAGTCTTTGAAGTCAATGAGTGTTCTTAGAAAGACAATCTGTTGTTTTAAGTAGTACTTCTGATATCTTAATTTGCCATGATAAGGATTTTGGTTTCTCAAGACTGCTATCAAACTGTGGGATATAAAATGTTTTAAAAGCTTAATTAAAAAGGAGAAGAAAATACAGAGTTGCTCCAGGGGACAAACAGGTTAACTTTGTGACAACTCATGTAATTAAGCAAAATCTTTTAATATCTATTGATTAATACTGAAATCATAATAGAACCTAGACATGTGGTTTCTGTCACAAGGGAGAGAAAGGTCAATCATCTTCTTCAATGAGGCATTTTTTGCAGTAATATTTACATTTGTTATTTATAAATAATATTGTGAATATATTAATCTGTATCTTTAAAACATCATAGCAATAGTGTAAAAAAAAGATCAATTCTTGCATTTTTCCTATTATGTCCCAAGAAAAACAATAAATTAGGCTGTTCTCAGCATGAACTTACATTTAAAATTGCTTTCCTTCTTTCTTCTTTTTGTAAATAAAAATTGCTACCAAAACCTTGTGTTTCTGTACTAAAGCACATCACCACTGGATGTGTCCCTACCACATTTCCTCTTTCCAAGGTTGATTGGTGGCAACTGATCAGGAGCCACAACAAAGCCACATCTTCAAAATTGGGATATTCTCTCAGTTTTGGAGACAAAGGTTCAGGAGGAAACACTCTGGAGTGAGTGCCTCCTCCAATGAGGAAAGAGCCTCCCCTTTTCCTTCACCAATAAGACAAGGGGGACACAGCAAGTGAAAGTGGAAAAAATCCAAACTGTTTATTAACACCAAACAAAACTGGGTAGAAAAAAAAAAAAAAAGACAAACTCAAAATACAACAAATTCCCAGAGAGAGGACACACAGGCTCAAACCAGCCGGGGCCACCCCATGGCTCCCCAGACCAGAAGGAAAGGAAGGGATGCAATGAGGCAAGGGGGAAAAAGAACAAGAAAAACCAACAGAACCTTTTTCCAGCTAGCCAGAACACAAAAGAAACCCAAAGAGCAGCACAGAGCTCCTGGCACACTCCATCCAAGCCCTGCTGAGACCCCTGAGCCGTCGGGCTGAACCGTTCAACCACCCCACACCCGGGTCCTGTGGCTCCAGCCCTGACCCTCGGCTCCATCCTAAAAACACAGCCTCTTTGGGCATTGAGCAAGTGTTTAAGGAATAAACTGGCTTCATAGCATCACCCCAGGACAGGTATGGGAACACACAAAACTCTGTGCAGCCTCCACCTACTCCAGTCTAACCTTTCAGTGGAAGTGAATAATGCAGGGATTTGGGTCTCCTGGAATAATGATGATAATACCTCATTGATCTCAGATTTGTATCAGCCTGGATCCAGATAGAGTTTAAGCTGCCAGCAGAGTTAGTATGGATGAGCACAAGAGGGCTGTGGAAAGAGTCGGAAATTTAGGGAACTTTAAGTGCACTTTCATGGTATAATATATATGAGACATTGAAAACACTTCTCATGCATTTATGAATGTTTGTGGAAGGGATTGAGTCAATTAGTTTTACAGCAGTGGCTTCTAGAACAATAACAACATCTGGCAGTGAATCAAGGGAAATAATGGAAAGTAAGTGAATAATGCACAGAATTTAAAGCAACATTTTATGTGTCACAGACCACCATTTTTGTTTCATCCAAACAAGTGTGATTGAGTACAGCACAGAGAAATAAGACAAGTCTGAAGAGGGCACACTGACATTTTGAACTTTGAGCAGACCAACAGCTTTAAATTTACCTCGATTTTGTGTTGCATTTTTATATGTCTTGTGGTATAAAGGGTTTTAAAGGCTGCTTCAACTATCAGATTCTGAGGGTGGTGGTTAAAATGTTGCATTCTGCCTGGATATTTGAAAGAAGTGGAATACCAGAGGAACAACATCAATAACGTTGGAAAGGTGATGGAACCTCCTGTTCTATTATGGACGCCTGGAATTGGGACAGGAAGTTTCCTCCAGTCACGGAGCTTTTCAAGGTGGGAATGGAAGAAGCCTTGATCTCCAAGCTGGCCCTGTTTTGGGGAGGAGGTCAAACAGGAGAATTCCTGAGGTCCCTTCCACCATGAATTCTGTAATTCTCTAATTCTGTTCTGTGGTTCCATAGCAAAGAACTTCCTTCAGAATATCGTGTGCCCTTTGTGAAGGTTTCTCTGCTCATAAGCAGATGTGATAGGAAGATACATTATGTGGAGGACCATTAAAAGCTTGGATAGTCTTTGCTTCATTTAGGAGGAGAAGGTGGTAGATTCTTATACAGGTGACCTTTATTTCCTGACTGGCCTGTTTTTGCCAATGCACATTTGCAATGATAAAAAATGATGTCTTTACCTCCTGTAGGTTACAAAGTCATCAGCAACCCTTGTAAATAGATAATACATCTCCAGCTAAACAACCTTGTTATCCATCCACAACACTGCCTATAACTTTAAATAACTTAGGATTAGAGCTAAATATACTTTCTTTATGGCCTTGAATTAATAGCTTAGATTCAGATAGTCCCCATCGCATGAGCAGGCATTGACGTATGGTTGACATCAGTGCCAAAAGTGATAAATTCAGCATTGAAATTGCGGAGTTAGGACCTTTGACTGGCTGATGCTGCAAATTCTTCTGTCCCAAAAGCATCATAGCCCAGTTTAGTATTACAAAGTCATTACACAGACTGATGAATTAAAACCATTTTGAAGTCCTTTCTTGATGTTTTATAATTGAGTTGAGCTATGACATATTTCTATCAGGAATTCAAGCAAAGATTACAGCTCAGAAACTCAAATATGAAGGTACACAAAGATTTGATTATCATCTTTAACAGAAAGAAAAACATGTGCTATTAAGCCCATGCCTTGTGGGTTTTCAATTTTTTCCCCTTTTCATTAACTCTTTTAAGTTTTTATGAAAGGCTTGATTAAGAGTAGGTATATTTTTGGTTTAACCTTCTGTTACCACTTTTTTTCTTCAGTAATAGATCTCCTTGTCATTAATTATAATGACAATTTATTATGGTAATTTATGTTATCCAATTTTAATTTTCCTCTGTATCTTATGCAGGGTACACACAGAAGAAGATTCCATGATTGAAAATTTTATATAAAAAAATAATAAAATCTGGATTAGACCTCCTTCAACAGATAATTTATAGCATTAGATTTTTCTGGTTAGACCATCTCAGAAATATCATCTAGAATAACTATAGGTAAGCAGAAGAGAAATACTAAAGTACAGATGGAACAGGTTTTTCAGTGAGAGCACACAACATAAATTAAGAGTCTTCAGAAGTTAAGAAAGTGGTGGCCTTGCAGTTTGATAGAGTTCAAATTCAGTGAATACACACCACTGCAATGATGAGCAAAGTCCAGCAGGAACACTCTCAGTCCAATTGCAAATTTTGTCAGGAACCCACTACACTCACTTCAACTGATTAACGTAGAAACAAGAAATATAAATCCAAACATCATTCTTCTTATCTCTTTGAGGGAAAGGGCATGCACAGCTGAGCATGGCAAGTTGTGCAACAGCACCAGGAGTGGACCAAGTTATTTCAGAGATTACCATCTGAAAATCATCCATTCCAGAGTTCACTTCTCAAAAAATCATGCACTGAATTTGTGAAGGACTTTTAGAGACAGTCAGCTACCCACTCTATTGCTCATTCCATTGCCACAAAAGCCTTGATAACACTTTATCATTTACAGTGCCCTGTTTTTCATTATCTTCTCTAAGTGTTCCTGTTGAAAATGTTTGAAAAGGCAGCTTTGTTCAGCGCAAAATTTGTGTGCTGCAAAAGTGAAAAATCCTTGAAAATGTTTCAGAGAATTGAATGAGGATTTCTAGATAAAAGTCTATGCTCATACTTCAGAGCAAGTAAAATAAGCTGAAGAACAACTGAATTAATAAAACTTCAAAATAATCTAAAGAAATATTTACCCTGCACTGTGGTTGACAGGACAATACAGATTGCTGTCACATGAGTGTTTTGTGTACCTAGAGAGGAATAATTTGAATTCAAGTATGTCATCTTTATGGAAATTTGCTGCAGATCTTGTCATTTTCATTGTCTTTCACTTGATGGTTTATTAAGAAAGAATACGTCTCACATGAAGCAAGTAATAATTCAAATATATAAAAATGTCTTGAAAGCATATAGCTACAATTCCAGATCCAGCATCTAGCAATGGTTACTCTTTCTTAAGTTATTACCAGAAAAATTTTATTAGTTACTTAAAAGACTAATTTGTATGAATCTGGAAGAAAAAAAAAAGTTCAAATAAAAGTTTACATAGAAGTGATGATACAATGATTGTATGGATAATTCATAAGTTACTTTCAGGAAATTACCTGACTCAATACCAGATTTATGCATTTACTATATCCTAGAGCAACTATTTTTCATTTTTATCAAATATTTGAGGAGTTTTATTTCATTTTTTTTACTCACACAGCTAAAGTATGAAATTATATATTACAGGAATGTGATTATTTAGGTGCATAAATGACATGCCTAAACTTATCTTGAAACCTCCCCCAACAAACAAATAAATTTTCAGAATCAGTCCAAGTCAGATTACTGTGTTCTTATACTTTTGCCTTCATATTTTAGGTATCTTACTGATGACTCTCAAAATGTCTTGGTTTTCCTCTTCCATAAGCCAATCCTGCAATGAAATTTGCTCATTGTGACCTCATCAGTCTTGCTCCCAATTGGTGCTAATGTTTTTCAACTAATTTTTATCAGGAGCAAAACTCACTACATAAATTTAGTCTTTATTTTTCTTGGGCCTGAGTGTGACTGTAAAACTGCTCATTGATTATTAGGCACTCCAGTATTTTGGGTAGGTTCAAGTGCAGAGAGAGAATAAAAAGCATGAGACATTCTTGTCTTCAGGTACCAGACACACCAAAAAAGGTAAAGGTGGGAATTTTCTTTTTCTGTCACCTTGAATGAACAGATTATTATAAACAAGTAATATCAGTGGACTTACCCTATCACTTCTAGTTCTGATAGTCTGTTCTGCTCTTTTTCTCTTCCTTATATTCCCTCACATCACACACAATAAAGTGAATTAGTGCTGGCCATGGCTATGTTAGATTTCAGCAATAGTAAATTTCCTGTTATCATTGCCTTGTTCTGCACAGGATTTGAGAAAAAGATGGAAAGATTTCCCTCAGGGCAGTGTGTAAAGGGGGAAGTTTGATGATTTGGGGCTGCCAGACAGAGCAAGAGCTGCTGTGATACCACATCGTTTAAAGGAGAGCCCAAGATAATTTTGGCAGCCACTTACAGAAGAGACACCTAGTGTTTTTTCTGTATGCAACTTGCACACAGCTCTTCAGAGTACTGGTGAAATCCCATCATGAGGGGCAAATGCTGGGAAATGCTTACTGAAGCCATGGTGGTTTTCACCTACTCATTTTTTTGTTGGCTATAAAAAGAAGAAAAAGGTAGAAAAGTCTTAAAGAGATGACTGCTAACAAGTAATCTTTAGAATTATAAACAGACAAATGATACTTTTTCAATGTCAACAACTAAAGGGCCCAAAGCACAGGACCACAGCCTGCTAGCCCTGTTTGTCCTGATCTAATGACAGTTTAGGTGTGAATTACTTGAGGAGTATAACCTGTTCATCAGCTATGAAGAGCATTATTTTGGAAAATTCACCACCATGTCTCTGAATCTCTTCAAATATCTGATGAGTTTTCCATGTGACCCCTAAATCGTGGACCTTTTTAATTTTCCTGTCTGACTTTTTTCTTTCTCTCCAAGCTGCTGTTATTCCAAACCCCATCCTTTTGGAACGCAAAGAATGCCAGTAATGGAAAACACAGCCTCTTGCATAATTTTTTGCAGGTTTTTTCCGTTCTTTTCCAGAAGTAGGTCAATGTTTTACACAAGTTCCTCCAGGGTGACCCAGTTGCAATGTGAAAGGAATGAGAATAACAACATTAAACATGCACAGGAGCCCTCAGATCCCCTTTACTCAGGATGACTCTGCAGCTCTCAGGACATGGAGCAGCTTGAGGATGTTATTAGAAACCTGCTGCATCTCCAGATGGCTCTGGGAAAAGAAAGAGGAGCAATACCCAGGGACTGGATTCCTACAGCAAGGCTGGTTCATTTACTTAGGGACTGTGACTGATCTCACTCCTAGATGTGGCAAAGGCCAACAGAAAAGAGACACTGAGAGGACTCACCAGTTTGGGTGCCGTTAAGACAATCACCATGATGGACTTAAGACAAAAACAACAGGGGCATAAAGACTGGAAAAAAAAAAGGTGCTTGAAGACAAAAAGTGTTTCAAACAAAGTTCTTATTATCAGCTTAATTTAATTTCAGTGATTCAAAGGGGGATTTGTATCCTAATTAGAAATCTAAATTACCAGTGTCTCTTCTATATCATTTCCCAGGAAAATTATTTATTGTAATATTTGACAATTAGGCTTGGAGGAAAAAAATCATGAAACTTTCATTTGCAGTGTTAGAGATCTTGTTCTTAAAAATCTGATTTACCAATAACACAACTATGAGAACTTTTAAAAGTATAATTTTTTTTTGATCTGTCACTGTCTGCAGTCCGTTTCTGATCATGTTATACCTGTATTTGTAGAGTGCAATAATTATCCTTTATTATCAGAATGTGCCAGATGATGGAGTTTTCTTCGTGCTGTAATATTAATGCCTTACTGTATATAGGAAATTTTTAAAAAAATTAATTGAAACCTGAAATGGAAAATTCTTGTAACATGTAGCATTCAAATAATTTGTGCTTTTCTCTGGGAGGGAAAAGAAGGATCACCTGGGTGTGGAAACAAAATTGAAAACAACACTAGTTCTGATTTCAGCTGGAATAGAATTAATTTCTTCTCAATAGCTGTTCCAGAGGTGTATTTGGGCTTTGGAATGAGAATAGTGTTGATAACACTGATGGTCTGAGTTTTCATTCAGTTGTGTTTATCTAAGTCAAGGGTTTTATTTTCCTTGTCTCTTTCTCTGCCACTGAAGAGGTTCACAAAGGAAATTGGGAGGAAATATAGCCAGGACAGGTGACCCAAACTGGCCAAAAGGATATTCCACACTGTAGAATATCATTCCCAGTGTATAAACTGAGGGGGTAACATAGAATCACAGCTGATCTGGGTTGGGGAAGAAAGGTGTGGCATCAGTCAGCACGTGATGAGCAATTGCATTGTGCAGCACTTGTTTTTCCCTTTTTATTATTCCACATGGATGGGCAGACAAGAAAGAGGGAGTTGAGCAAGTGACTGCGTGGTACTTCATCTCCAGCTGAGCTTAAAACCACAACAAACTTTACAAACATTTGAGAAACCACGCAGTAGCAGCTTTGCAGTACTTTCTCTTCACATTCCTACAGCCCTGGATCAAGGCTGTCATGGTGCAGAAGAAACCCTGGGTTCCCAAATAGCCTGGGTTTTTGGATTGTGGTATGGTTCTGCCTCTGGCTCTGAAATGTGTTTACCTCCAGGAACACAGTGCTGATGGCATTTATGTGGTATGAAACCTGCCTCAAAAAAAATTATATGGTGACACCAGTTTCTTCAGCTTTCGCTGTCTGTCTCTGGCAGGCATTACCTGCCATCATCTCTGCAATATCTTTGCTTTTGCATGTGATTTTAATTTGTATCAGCCATGCCACCACCTTTGAGACCATGGAGGCTCACACAATTCCATCTTTATGAAATCACAGTGACCTGAAGGTTGGAAAGGACCTCTAAGATCCCCAAGTCCAACTGCTAACCCAGCACTGCCAGGTCCATCACTAACCCATATCCCTAAGCACCATGTGCAAAGTTTTAGCATGAGAGCTTTGGACAACAATCACCAAACCTAAGTGAAGGTCCATAAAAACTGCAGTGGGGAAACGACCTTTTGTCATTAGCCCCAGAAGAGCTCACCTTAAGAGCAGAAAAGAATGTGTTGGCTGCCAAACCAACCCAATCAGTATGAAAAAGGCATTGGATGACAGTTTAGGGAAAGCATAAAACAGAAAGTACAGTGTTTAAATGCCCTGCTCTTTCCCAAAGCTCTGCAAGACCATCACTTCCTGTGAGGATATTACTGTATGTTAGTGACAAAACTGAAGCTATGCTTCAGAAGGTTGGAGCAGGTTTTGAACATATAAAAATTTAAACAAGCATCTTCTGAGAGCATGACTTATGTAGCAGACCATCTGTCTGTCCTGCCCTTCTTTCCCACACCTCCAGTTGTTCCCTCAGCCATTCAATTTAGGTTTCACAGCACCACCAGACCAGGGAGGGTGAGATGGGAATGAACTTCTCTGTAATATACGTAAAATTTCATTATCATATACTATTTTTGGTCTAAGTTACAGACCAGCTTTCATTCTAGGTCTACATGCTATTGCTTTAAACTGCATATTTTGTTTTCTTCTCAAAATGAAAAGTTGAGACAAAATTTCCTGATATTAAAAATATTCTCCAACCTTCACCAGAGAGATTAAGAATCCATACAATCTGTGATCATGAGGTGATAGAGAAAATAAAATAGATACTTAAGATATCACATTACCATTAACATATTTATCTTATTTTACTACTGATAGTTTCTAATTTATGGAACATTGTGCTTAAAATTGATGTAACAAACTTTAATAAAATTAATTATTTTTATTAAAAAGATGAAACGTGTTTCAGTAAAGCATTTTACTTAAATATTTTCAATTATTAAAAATAGTGTTTGGGAAATATTTTCTCTCCTACCACCACTCTGGAGCATTAGAAAACATTACTCTGAGTAAAGATGGGGTTTTTTTCCACTGCTGTATGCCAACATGAAGATAAGTGCCATCTGTGAAAGGGATCTCTTTATCAGGCTTCAACAGTTGTAGGGAAATGTTAACAGAAGTTATTGTTGCGAGGAATGGGAAATACATCCTAGGAGAAACAGGCACTTCAAAAGCACTGAACACTGGGACACGCAAAAAAAGGTCTATTTCAGTTTATAAAAGTTTCCAAAGGTCACACTCCACTCCCTCCTGTGGCTCTGGCTCCAAAACAAGAGTGTCAGAAACATTAACTCCAAAGCTGGAAATGTTTTGTTGCTCTCATTTCATTTCAGAAGAAAACAAGAGTGTAGGGAGAATTCAAAATCAAAGACTATAAAGAGTGATATGCATATTTACATATTATTTAGACAGATTTTTTTTCTTAAATTGGAAAATATGACAAAATTTAAGTGTGTCTCAAAAAGAAACAAAATAACTTAGCACAAAGAAATTGATAATGCCCCTGTAAATTAAAAACAATGTCCTGAAAGAACATTTCTGGATATAACCTTTGGTTTTTTTATTTTTTTTTTTAAGAAAAACACAATTATAGTCACAGGGACCCTTCTAGATAGCGCTTATTTTAGGGTGAAGGTTTATAATTTTAAGGTAGCATGATGTTGACTGACAAAATAAAAGAAGTTTTGAAACTTTTCTCTGGTAAGAGGAGTGATTTGGTGCTTATTCATACATAAAATGAGAAATCCAGCTGTGACATTTAAATAGATTAATAGCCTTCCAGAATAAATAATCAAATGGGCAAAATAGTGAAACTGAAGACAAAGTCATGAGAGGGCAAGGTCTTTACCTTCTCCCTATATCACTTGAACACACCCTGAATAAACCTATTTTCTTTCAACATCACCTTGCAGAATTTTTGGTCAGCTCTAGAGAGCTTCAGACGACTGACCTAGAGAGAAACTGCCCAATACCTGTGTCCTGATCCTTTAGAGCATAACTTTTGTTTTTGGCTACACACTAAATATTTGACCAAAGAGATTTATGCATAAAGAAAGGAATTTTTTTGTTTTGTTAAAGCATAAAACATTTTAATATAAGAACAGATAACCCCATTCTGCTTGCTTTAATCTTGTGAATTTGTACATTTAAATTATATCATTATATCACAATTATATCATAATATATCATTTCGAAGGAACCAAGGGTCTTTGCTGTAAAAGAAAATGGCTCACACAATTAATAAAATGTGAAATTCCTGGAATGAGAATATTAAAAAAAAAAACATTTTATAAAGTTGTACAGCATACAGATCTCCTACTGCAATTTTTAACAAACAAAAAAAAGGTGAAAATCAGGACGAAAGAACTTTTGGCTGAAATCTGCTCTTGATAATTGTAATGAGCATCAAAGAGAAGCAGACTGACAGTATGTCTGTATGGATAATTTACTATTGACAAGAGCAAGAAAGTACATGTTTTCAGAATATTACTTTCTTCAATATGTGCATGAAATTTACTGTAATATTACCACAGAAGGAAACAGTTTCACTGGAATAATTACAAATTCATTTTCTCATAAGGTCCTACAAAGACTGAAGATCTCCACCACAGTGAAATTTCGATTGCTGTCTGGAGAAAACAGTCTGTACAGTCTCAAAATGCTTTAAAGAAGAGTCCGTGGTTTAGTAGCTCTGAACATATATTCACTCCAAATGTTTTATAAAAGTCACATCTCATATTAATTAGTTGTTAATAAGTACAGTTGTTGCATTTAGACATTGGTGCAATATGTCTTGGCTGCTGATGTAGATGATAAAATTGAGAGGAAGACATAAACAGGAAAATGAGTTACTAGAAAGGGAAATGTTGTTGCTAAATGGTGCAAGATGATATTTTTCACTGGTCAGTACAGCATAGAAAATTACACCTGTGTTAATAGTGGTATTTTTGCATACCTTTGAAACAAAACTATTCACTGTGATGGTGAAGAATGACTGGTGAGTAAATAAGCAATTTAGAAACTATTGAATGTAAGATGGTGTCTATGATTCCTCTTCCAGATCCACCAGCTTGAATGTCTGATGAGACTTTGGGAACTGGAAGCTCCAGAAATATGAGCATCTCTGTAATCAGACATATGAGAGTTCAGATTGTTTAGCCTGGAGAAGAGAAGCTTTTGGGTGACCTCACTGTGGCCTTCCAGTTCCTGAAGGATCCACAAGAGCAGACTCTTTACAAGAGTCTGGAGTGACAGGGCAAGGGAGAATGTCTTCAAACTGACAGAGAGTAGGGTTACATGGGACATTTGGAAATAATCCTTCCCTGGGAGAGTGGGCAGGCCCTGGCATAGGGTGCCCTGTGGATCCCTGGCAGTGCCCAAGGCCAGGCTGGACATTGGGGCTGGGAGCAGCCTGGGACACTGGGAGGGGTCCCAGCCCATGGCAGGGGTGGCACTGGATGGGCTTTGAGGTCCCTTCCAGCCCAAACCATTCTGGGATTCTGGGATTCTGTGTAAGAAGATGTTCACTAAAGTGTTCCTTGCTGAAGACCCTGGAAGAGAAACGCTCACTTTAAATTTTTTTGACAGATTGTCCCATGTAGGATCTTTGTCTGAGTGGTCTGCACTGAAAGCCTGACAGCAGCCTTGTCAGGGGAGAAGTAATTCAGCTGACTAAGGAGGAGACTCTTCTGATTTAGCCTTCATATAAATCAGTAAGGTTTTTTGGATTGTTTATTTCATTATTTGTGCCATTTAAGAGCTTCTGTGACTATGCTGCTTGTTTTGGATATTGCAAATGTTCTATTTGCATTCCCTCAGACAAAACTCAGTGTGATTGCAGATAATTGCAAAACAACAGCAAAACTACAAGAAGCACAGGGTTGCCTAACAAGTGCAGGAAGCAGAGTTCCCTATCATTTTCTTTCCTCTCCTTAATGACATAGGCCTGGTTTAGAGGTAAAAGGAGGAATCTCAGGAGAGGCAGAAAGATCTACCTGTCACCAGCTGTGATCACAAAGGCATTTCTGCTATGCAGGACGATGTTGATGAGCAAGGCTGGACCCAGAGGGTGGCACAGAGTGGTCTGCCTGGAGCAAATCTAAGGACAGAAGGGTCCTGCCAGAGAGTTGAAATGTGACTGAGGAAAAAAAACTGAGCTTGTAGGCTGTTGCTCACTGTTCTCATGTAAGGTAGGCACTGAGATTAATGGGATTTTAAATTCATGCTGCTGTTAGACCCCAATGTTGTAACAGCAACAGCTGAACCCATGCACTTTTACAGGAAAAACTAAATCTGGGAGATAGATTTTCCCCAACTGCCCCAGATCATTTGTGAGGGAAGCATGTTTATTAGTTAGACAACAGCTTGAACTCTGACCTATTGATTATGGTTGCAGAATTTTGACACAGTATCATAACAAAATTCTCCAAGTTTAGAGACAATGATGTACCCAAATCAGTCTGGGGTCACAATAACCAAATGACCTAGACTGACTAGGCAGCAGGGGATTTCACATGCCCCTCTGCTAAAGTTCTTTTGGATTTGACAGAAATTGAGAGCAATAATTAGATTAAATAGGATTTTCTAGAGCGTTGCTGCAAACCTTTGTATATATAAAACACATTTAAAGCTGTTGGCAGATAAGTAATAAAGACAGCCAAACTTAGAGTCACATAAAATTCCATCATAAATTCACAAAGTCACCTGAGTGATACTTTCAATATGCTAGGTACTGATATAGCTGAGGCTGAGCTGAAGGCTGGAATCTCTACATCTCAGCTCTCCATTTATTAATGCAGAGAACAGGAATGCAACTCTATCTTGCAGTGAAGTAGTATAGGATAGACACATTAATGAGAAAAAAAGAAAAATAGAAGCCATTCCAGTGTGCGATATGATGGAGCACAGCTCGGCCATATCACCTCTTTCCTTCTCTCTTGGGAAGAGGGCAAGCACAGAGAAATATCCAGACCAGATAAGCAATGCACAACAGCCTCTCCACATACCAGGGGAGTGCTCTACCAGGCACAGACTGCCAATTTATGGGTCTTTTTGTACTGGATGAAAGATGTGAAGGGTAGAAGAAATAAATCCACCTGAGAATCTGGCCCTGGAGTATTTAGGGGTTATATTGTGTGACTGGGATTTTCATCCCTCTATTGACTTCACAAAGCCAATAGAAAATACATAGAGAGGAACAAGGAAGAAGTAGAGTCCCCAGACCACACCATGTCTCTTAAGTCTGGTCTTATATTCTTTTTTTTGTCTTTTCAATGCTTTTTCATCCGTCTGCAGAAGCTGTAAGTGTATATTAGGGTCTCTGCTTTGCAGCCTAAGCGCAAGTAAACGGTCCAGTCTGTACATGTCTGGAAAAAAAAGTATTACAGGCTTTTTGCTCGACAATTCAATTTTTACTCCAGGTCTTTCTCTAAGAGATCATTCACTGTTGAGTAGGTAAAATGCCATATGAAGCAAGTCAGGAGGGATCTTTCTTTTATCATGCCCTCTGTTTCATTACACTCTGGCAAGCAAAGCATGTTTTATGGCTTTTATTTTATTTCCCGCACCATTGTACTGATAGAGGTGAGAAAAAACTCCTCAGATAAGGAGCAGTAAATGAAAAAAATAAAAAGCAAAGTGACAGTAACTTTTCCACAGGAATAAGAGGAGCAGATCCTAAGAAAGTTCACAGACAATACTGGGGGGAGCTGACGACTCCCTCGAGGGTGGGGAGGCCCTGCAGAGAGGCCGTGACAAATGAGAGCCCTGGGCCAGCACCAACCGTGTGAGATTCAACCACAGAAGCTGCTGGGTTCCCTGGGGTGGGATAACCCCGGGTGTGAGGACAGACCCGGGAATGAGAGGCTGGAAAGCAGTGCCAGGGAAAGGAACCTGGTGGTCCTGGTCCCGGGGCACCGGGCCCAGCATGGCCGGCCGGGCCGGGGAGGGATTGTCCTGCTCTGCCCTGGGCTGGGGAGGCCTCACCTGGAACATTGTGTGCGGTTCTGGGCATCACAGGGTTAAAAAGGACATTAAACTATAAGGGACTGTTCAAAGCACGGTCATGGGGTGGTGAAGGGCCTTGAGGAGAAGCCATTTGAGGAGCATCTGAGGGGAGTTGGTCTGTTCAGCTGGAGAAGACTGAGGGCAGAGCGCACTGCAGCTCTGCAGCTTCCTCGTGAGGGGAAGAGGAGGGGCAGCTCTGAACTCTGTGGTGACCAGGGACAGGACCCGGGGAATGGCCTGAAGTTGTGTCAGGGGAGGTTTAGGTTGGAAATCAGGAAAGGGTTCTTCCCCCAGAGGGTGGCTGGACACTGGACCAGGCTCCCCTACAGGGAGTGGGCACAGCACCAGTCTGAGACCAAGAAGTGTTTGGACAATCCTTCTGGGCACATGATGTGACTCTTGGGGATGGTCCTGTGCATGGCCAGGAGCTGGACTTGGTGATCCTTGTGGCTCCCTTCTGACTCAGCATGATCTGTAGTTCTGTGAACATCACTCATATATGAAAATCATCTCTGAAAAGTTGAAATATTTAACACTGAATCAGTGGCTCTTCCAAGGGCATCACCCTCTTTCCACACAGGGTGTACATGTTTGCTTTCCCTATTGATACCAGCAACACCTTTAAAATCCTCAGGAACCAGCGTTTTCTATTATTCTGATCTTCAGTGTTTCTCCAGTACCAACCAACAGCTTCAGTTTGCTGTCAGGAAATGTCCTTCATCACAAAAATTAGGACAAGGCTGACCACCCCTCTACAGCAGAATGCTTACAGACACTGCAAGATACAAGCAGATAAACATTTTTCCCAAAAAATAAAAAAAGCACTCTCTCTAAACAGGGCTATGCTCTTATCTGGCAACAATCTCACAGGGTTTGTTTGCAATATGACTGGATAGTTAGTACCAAAAATGTAATCAAAATTTTGGTACACATCACACACACACACACGCTGTGAAAGCCAGAATCCATCTGTCTGGATCAGAGGAAAGGTTCTCCTAGGAGCTCCAGCTTGTTGCCTAACACAGGAGCTCCTTCTATTGGCAGACAAATTGAGCAGAGTTATGAATCAGGATGTGAAAAAAATTACTTGATAAAAGGGGAGTAAAGATACTTTTTGATGAAAATTTTAAGCTTAAGATGAACTCTTATAAAATGCAACTATATACATCTACTGTGGAGAACCTAGAGGAAATACTGCACTGAAAGTAACTTAATTTTGCAGTTAAAGAAAAAGGCTTTAACCTTACTGTTAAAACGTTCATTTTAAATAACTGATTAGCAATTCCCTGTTAGATCCTCAGTAAATTTTTTTCTTAGACCTGCAAAGTTATGGTTAGATATGATGTGAAAATGAGAGGTCATATGATGGTGGGTAATACTTTTTTTAGTAGCAGTATTTTTTCATCTAGGCATCTTTTGATGATACAAAAATATTGTGCCAGTAATAAAAGATAATTATCATTTTCTCTGTTGTCATCACTCAGAGGATTTATTTTGTCAGGCCACTAAGATTCCCAGGGTAGTCCCAAAGTAACTGCTGCTACTTATTTTAATGTTTAAGAGTTTACCAAATTTAAGGTCAGTTTTAAAGGATATTTAAGGGTCAATATTGTGCAAACTGATGCAATGCCAGCAGGATTGGTTATGGCGGAGCATGGCAGAATGACTCTAAAAGGAGGCTGTTTTGTTGACTGGAATTGAAAACAAGGTTCTCATCAAATTTACAGTAAATGTTATGATCCTTATTTTTTTAAAACAGATTTCCATTGTCAGTGAAATCTGTTTTATCATCCCAAGTAGTCTGAAAAGGTGGAAAACCACCTCCAAATTTAAATGTAGAAGTGGTAAAGACTAATCATGAGTTTTTTCAGAGACAAATTTTGAGAACAGACAACAGTGCAATAGAACAGAGAAGTGTGAAAATAGAACCTGCAGCTGTTCTGAGCAAGTTAAACACAGGGATCAGTGTGTTCTGGGAGAACCTTTTAAATCTGGGCTCACCTCTCCTCACCAGTACTAACAACTGAACAAGATTTAATAACGGTAGAATCTTCTCAACGTCTTCCAAAGGATATTAACTTCTTCCTCAACATCATGAAGACAAGCACCCTGTCAGAGATCTAAGGAAAATTCATTTACACATTTCTGAAAACCTTAAACCTTCAAATAGAGACTTGATTTCATGCAAGATTTTTTTCACAGTTTTGAGGATCTGTATAGATACCAATTAACTCACAAGGTTACTCTGGCATGTGAAAAAAGAATACAATAATAGAACTCACAGTTACTAGCAAAGAGATGTAAGGTTTTAGACTTGTCATGAAAAATGAGAACAAGTGTGACAAGTCACAGAATGAGTTGTCTCATACATCTGCTGAGTGAGAATGGAGAGTAGTAAAAAACAAATAATATCATATAGCTCACAGACTGTCTGCTTTGTTAATGACCTGATAAATTAAATACCAAGTAAAAATATAAAATAAAATAAAATAGTCTTAGACTGTTAAGACTTCTTCTTGGACTGGAAAGACAATTCTGCTATATGTATGTGATTTAAGAAGAACACTAACTCAAATATCACAATGATTTTGTGATAAGCAGCCTTCTGCCTGTCCATATTAAATCAACACCCTTCCGATGTCCCATGGAAATTAAAAAAAAATTATGAATAACAGAAATTGTAAGTTAGGCTGGGAATTCAAGCATATCTGGTGCAGAAACATAATTACCTATTTGTCATTCATTACAATTTGTTTTGAAATGCAACTGTTTCAATGAGCAGAGAACATTTGGATAGGGGTCTCAGTCATCCCAAAACACCCTCTTAGACTAATATATATCTTCAATATCAAAATAAATGAACTGTCAGCCTTAGTGGAGGGGGATGGTTTGCCTGAAATTGGAGGTGAACCCACCCTCAGTAAATAAAGTAAGTTTTCTTATGAAATTGTCGCTAATGTCCATAATCCAAGTTGATGATTGCTGAAATTTTTTTTAAAATCCAGTAATAATGTTGCCATTCTACTTGGTCCATGATTCAGCTAAGGAATCTTCCAAGGCTCTCAGGAGATGACTGATTATCTCTCATTCCCCTCCTTAATCAGAGAACAGAATTTTCTGTACAGAGAGTCTCCGCCTTCATCATCCAGGAGTTTCTGGTACAGCCAAGGGATGTTTCACTCCTCAAACCCATTACTCAAAGTCTAGGGGATAACAGGAATTCCTGGGCATCCTGATCCTGCAGCATCTTGAGTAAACAGCAGTGTGGGGGATTTACTACTACAATAATGCAGTACACGTGGAAACTGCCCTTCTTAATTCCAAACAAGTTAACATGAGTGTTTCTGTCACTTTTTTATTTCGAATAAATCAAAACACTTTCATCCAGTAAGTTATAGCATAAGTTCAGTAAATACTCAAGTTAATGAATCAGCAATTGAAAAAACCCAAACTAAATCAAACTCTCACAAATAATCTGATAGATAAGAATCTGCAAGGCCACCCTGAGACAATTCTCCTCCCCATGTCCTCTTGCCAGGATCTCTCCCCAGCAGATGTTTCACTCATATTCTCTGTTCTGTCTCCAGATTGCCATGGCCCTTTCATTTACAAATCAGATTTTTGCAGAGATCCTGAATGGTCTTTAAATGCCTGGGCACCCAGCACAAATGTGCCTGGGGGACGAAGCTTGCATCAAGAGCTGTCTCAGGTCATGCTGGTGGCAACTCTTTCTCTGGTCACCACCTCAGACAAGACCACAAGCTTTCTGTCCAGCTCTACCAGAGATTTTATTTCACCTCTTCCCACTCTTTTGGGGGATTTAGCAAGAAGTTTCTCTTTATATTCTTGCCATTTTCCACTGAAAGTTTCCTGTGTTTGGAGGAAAAAGTAGAACTTAAAATACTGCAAATTCCCTCTTAAATGAGCCTATAATGAAATACACAGCAAAAAAAAAGCAAATCAGAAAGTACATTATTCTTTCCTAGGTTTTGCATGTGCAATTCCTTCTGACCCTGCCTTTTTTTAGTGTGTGTGTGTGTGTTCTGCTGTCTTAAATTGCTGAAGAGCTGTACATCCTGCCGTTGGATGGGAAGCCCACCTGCAAGGATAACAGCTTGGAGTGTGGGGGCCAATCCTCATGGGCCTGAAGCTAAAGAAGGTGGCAATATGAAAAAAAGGAGAGGAAAATTGCCACCATTGAATTTGTTAGAAATTAATGTTTTTAAGAGCAGGGAGAGCATTGCTTATCTCTAAGAGGGTAGAGCAGTATGAAAGAGACACCTGCAGCAGAAGAGACTCCTGAAATAAGCCTGTCCTCTAAAAGTAAGGATTTTACTGCAATCAGCAAGAGCCTGAGAATTTTAACCTAATGTACCTAGCACACATTTTCAAGGTGTACTTAAAATCAGAAAGTGGAAATGTAGTGGTATAGCACAAATCATCTATCCCTTACTCATATTACTTTTGTGAGATAAGAATTAGGAGAAAGCAAAGCAGGCACAAACTTAAAAGATTATAAGAAGCTTTTAACAGACTTAAAAGAAAAAAACAAAAGTCAGAATCAGACTAAACTTTCAGAACACCACTCCCCCTCTCCTTTTTTTGTCTTTTCTTACTGACAATGGGAAAACAACTTTCAAGACTCTCAGTCAGCTTAGCAATTCTATAATAGTCTTTTTCAGTTCACATAGGCAGAGATAAATCTCTGAATCTCTTTTGCTTATGCTATGGAAACATTTCCACAAGAACAACTCTCTCATGGCTGGAGCTTCACGTCAAGTCCACCCCTCAGGTGCGTGCATGTAAAGAGTTCCTTCCCTCGAATCACAGCTTTCCCCACAGCTGCTTTCTTGAGGATTTTCAATTCTTGAGTTCATGGGGTACCAATTCAAGGCTGAGCTGTTAGAAGCAAGGTTCTCTTCGCTTATTTATAGGAAGCATCTTTATCTTCAGAAATATCTTCATCTCTAGGAACAGAGGTCGTGTTTACATTCACCCCTCCACGTTCCCTTCTACTGCGGTCTTGATCAATCCATATCAAAGGGTGGGACCACTCGGGCAAATTCCAGCTGCATTGCACACCCATTCCAGGTGAAGGTAAACTGAGTCCTGCACTCTGGAGCCGAAAAGAAAAAAGATACATTCACAATGTCCATAGTAGCATATCACTTTGCTGCTTCGGACTCTAGCAGAGGTACCTTGGTTCACAATTGCTCTACCCCCCATGCTTTATGAAATTACAACAGGAACCCTAATAGTCCAGTTCATTCCCATAGGTTTGCCACAGAATTTCAGCTTCTAGACTTGAAGCATCTCCTCTTTCTCCTCCCTCATGATTTCAGCCCCTCCTTCTTCACCAGCTTTGGTGCTTTCAGGATATTTTTTAATGTTCTTTCATCTTTCCCCCAAGAGAGGATCAATGTCTGCAGGCTCATCTGTTCTGGAGAAACTTTAAAGTATTTAAAGAGTTAATGTCACCTGGCTGCTTGCAGCTTGCAGCTGGACCTGCTTATCTCCCTGGGTCCCATGATCTCTGTGGGCAGCTGGCGCTCGGCCGCAGTGGTGGGGGGTGGCTACGCTGCCAGGCCACCTCTGTGGGCAAAGCCAGGGCCCCCCAGATGGAACGGGGCCACCCAGCTCTGGGGCTGTCCCCTGGGCCAGGACAGGCCATGCTGAGCAGGGCCCAGCCCAGCCTGTTGGCCACGCAGGCCCCCCGCTCCCAGCTCCAGCCACCTGTCCGAAGGCTGGACATCAAGGAGAGCTCTCCTGGGCTGTCTTTCTTAAAATCTAATTCCACAGAGATGTGTCAAACTTCTAAGTGGCTTAAACCTTGTCAATAATCAAGGCAGTAAATTGATTGGTTCTGATCAGAACTAAAGGAACCATTTTGCAAAAAGCCGCTTCTGTGTCAAACCTGACAGGAAACAAGAGAAATTTTTTGAATTAATTTAAATTCCAGTCTTTGATTATGTTTAAGAAATTAGCTGAGCAGCAAGCAGTGATTGCATCATAGCTATAAACTAGAGCTGAATTACATTATGAGCATAACACTGCAGTTAAATAAGTGCTGTACAAAACCATTAACTATCAAGATCATGCTACTGCTTTTTCTTTTTAGAACACCACACACAGGGGTTTTAGCACTGAACCACAGGGCTGTGAAGATGTAATAAAATATTAGGAAATATCACGAAAGGCTATAATAAGTTGTAATAATAAAACCTTGATTATAGGATGTACAAAAAGATATATCTATCAGATAACTTTTCTTCACCTAATTTGCATAGGAATTTTTGCTGCATTTGTGCTTGCAAATGGAGAAGTAAAAATTATATTTAGTTTAATCAAGCTTCAGTAATTCAGGCTTTTCTGTAACCGTGAAGACATTTGTTTCCAGCCTTGCATTTCAGTCATGAAAAAATCAGTGTGGAAAAGAGAGATTATATAAAGAATTGTATGTAAGTGATTTGCAGTGAACAGTTGCAACGCTCATGAGTATTCTCTGAGCATTGGTGTGTTTTAGAAACACAGGAACAGGAGAAGCCATAAGTTAAATAATTTTCTCCTTTATTTCAGCAATTGACTGGAGATTAGAGAAAAATAGCCACAATCCTTTCATTGCACAGGCCGGCAGAAGGAATTTGCCTTGTTCTGTCACTGCAGAAGGAAGGACTTAAACTGCCATCAGAGGAAAAGTGGCAGATCCTGACCCTCAGCCACATCCTTCTTACAGCAGCAGTTTGAGGTCAATCACGTGGAATACATCCTCTCCTAATCTTACCATTCCTTTAGATTTGAAATGAAAAGTAATAAAAAACAAAAATATTTATTTTTAGGATTGCCACTGTCAGTTGGAGTGACTTTTACTTTTGATAGCCGATTCCTGTGCAAACAACCATAACAGCTTTCTCACAGACTTTTTCCCACACATTTTGTAACAGGCCAGAATTAAAACTCTAAACACTGTATTAACCTTGATCAACATTTCTTCATAAATAAACTCTGCAAAACTCCTTACCTTCACCTGTTTTTTTTTGAGTGAAGGAAAGAATGGGAGGGAATAGAGAGATTATTTTTCAAAACTGAAGCCCTAATGGTGTTATTGACTAGTACAGCATAAGAACATAACCTTAGCTTTTTCAAGAAACTGCTTTTTATAAACTAAAAAACCACCAATATTTTACTTGCACAGTTTTAATCAAAAAATATAATATTTCAATTTTATTAAATGTATGGGAATAGACTACCTCAGGTCTGCTTTTCTGAGCATTAATCTGTAATATCTTTAGGGTTTTATAATGTACATAGGCCAAAAAGAAATACTTCTGTACACATTGCCTGATTTCTGACTTGGTTTTTGATTAATTCAAATTCCACTAGAATATGGCTTAGATGAATACCAACTGTTAGATGACTATTATCCCTTAGTTGGAAACCAAAGATGAAGATTACTTAACAAATGCTGCTAATTATCAGGTTGCAAAGATAAACATATTTTGAGATAAAGACACCACTTTGAGAAACCTTGCAAAAAGTTACTGGTGTACCAAGAGCTCACTTTCCTTTGAAGTACAGTAATTATATAATTGGATTGTCTACATAAGTGTAATTATTTTTTTAGTAGGCATTTAATATAACTTTCATTAAATTTTCCTTCAGTAGAGAATGTATTTCCTGTCATCCAACACGTGTCTAATTAAAAGCTTTGAATACGGTTTAAGCCTATCCATATTGGTGGGCTTCTTTGAACTTAAATTGCTTTATCTTTCTTTATCCATGATTTTTTTCAATTTCTTTGCCTAGATTTTTCCAAGGCTAATGGACATTTCTGTGGTGGAGAAAAGCAGAAATTATATTTATATTCATAGAATCTTACAGTTGAAGACATGTGGGATTCTGGGATCCCGTAGCACTGAAGAAAATGATGAAATTATTTACCTGCAGCTATGAAAAGTTTTGGGACATTGGAAAAGATAAGACAGTAAATTCAGCTTCTCCAACTAAAGAAATATGGACATGTCCTGCTCATGCATTTTGTGGAAAAGCTTCAGGAAAAAGCTGAGCTCCTCAAATAGCATGGAACAATTGCAAACTCAATTGTTCTCTGCTCACACACATATCCAAATTATTGTAAAGAACTATAAGCTGACAAGAAAATTTATGAACTGAGCCCATTAATTTCTTGAAAACTTATGCTGTCAAACACAGCTATTAATAAACCTAGGAAAATAATCTTTGAGGGAGTTTGGCTGGGTTTCTTTTAGTTTGGTTTGGTTTATTTAAATGCTTAACAAGCATTTCAAAGATTTAGATTTTAATCAGTAGTTGTATTTGCTAGACTGTTACTCACCTTTATTTGAAATAAACCAGAAGGAGATCAAGTTTGCACGACATCTCTGATGTTTTAAAATTCCTAAGTGAACTCAAACAAACTGAGATATAATATATATTATTTTTTAAAAATCAGAGTAAAGTCAAGAAATTTGTGTTATAATACACAAGCGTGTGTTTTCCTGCCTGAAATGATTTACTGAGCAGATCATGGCTGGGATGATCCACCAGTGACCCTTCCCAACATGGTCATTCTTTTTCTTCACATGAACCTAAGGCAGGACACACTACTGGGCCCATCTTCTTACACAACCTCGTCTCAAAAGACAAGTTTTTTAGATCCCTCTGGCAAAAGTGGTGCTTGGAGCAATACCGTGGATGCACCCAGTAACAAAATCCTAGCTGGTGGTAGTTAAGTTACACTTGATAATCACAACATAAATCTTCAGTCCAGCATGCAAAATGTAGTCTATTAAATGGTGATATTCTATATCATAAAATATGATATACTTACATGACTTTCCGGATGGGATTAGTGACATTTTGTGTATAATTTGCATATGCAAATTGAACATTTCTATGCCAGCTCTAAAGTTTAATTTTTTTGCCTATAAAACATGCAATAACACTTTGCTATATGGTTTTATAGATAGGTGTAGTATTAACAGAAAAATGTCTTCACTAAAGCCAGAAGTTAACAACTCTTACCTAATATAAAACAACACTGCTCAGCGCAGTCCCATTAACTACCACCATCACCATGAACTCCACAACCAGAACATATTTCATATCATCTGCCAATTTCTGTTGGGCTTTTTTGGCAGCAATTCTGTTAAGTTGCCACTATCAAGCAAGAATCCAAAGAAATGATGATTGACATTATCACATGATAAATAATCCTAGATGAAGACAGGGGCTGGGAACAATTGGGTCTCCAGTGCATCATAGGCCAGGAGTAATTCCCATAATTAATTCTTCCCAAATAGAAACTCAGCATATAACATTTTAAGGAAGGGCTTTTAACTGAACTGTCTAACCACTAATTTACCTGGCTGGTTTGATGGTTTCTGAAAGAAAAACAGCACACAGATCTGGTAAAACTGTTCAGCCAGGGTTTTTGGGGGATTATATCTGACAAAGTTTGACCCACCTCTAGTTTAAGTGCAGCAGCCACATACACTGATGCTGACAGCTTGTCACATTTACAGCATAAGTTTGTTCTAGAAAACCTGTGCCCCTCAGCATGAGCACACCACTGTGAGAAACACCTGCTTTTTGTGTGTTTATCCCTAACTGTAATCTAATTGAAAATTAGGAAGCCAAAGCTCTGTATTTTTAACAGGCATATACAGAACTTTGTCTAAAACTAAAAAAAAAAAAAACCAAAAATTTCTAGAGTCACAGAAACTGGGGCTGATTCTAGACAAAAATTACACTGTTTTAGCACCACCTCTTGACAAGAGATTGCAAAATGCAATCATGTAGTAAGTGCATATTAATTATTTAATAAATAGCAAATATCCCATAACAATAGTAATAGCAGTAGTAATAGGAACAGTAATTACAAGACTAAGAGCAAGACTCAGATTAAGTAGTTAATAACAATTAAAACATGAACAGTAAGTGCAGTAATTACTTAGTAAAACACACACTATGAAGGCAAGGGTCAAATTCAATGAACTTCATATTAGCTGTCTCTCACACATGGCTGAAGCCCAGATGGCTTTATTGAACTTTTAGACAGATAAAACTTTTTGTCTATGAAGAGCGTACTATCAAGATCTTTATAAATTGTACTTTCCTCAGCATTTATCCCATGAATGAGTAGCAAATACTAGAGACTTATGGATTGTGCTTAGTGTACACTTAGAGTATGGGTACTTTTACAGTTTAAAGCAAAAACCATTATTGTGGTATCTCCAGTCTTAGTCTTTGTGTGTATCACATAAATATATGCAGAGATATCTAAGTAAAAAGTGTTGTAAACATTTGTGGTACAGAGGGAAACAATTACTTCTAAGATCATAGTTCAGTTTAAGAAAAGATAAAGAGAGAATCAATTGATGTCTGTCCTCTGAAACAAACATTCTCTGTTTCCTGCTCTTTAAATAAAACTTGAGCCCAGCCTCTCAGCACTTTTGCATCTGTGCAAAATGATGGGAGCTATTACTTCCTCATGAGAATTTTCTGAGAGGATTACTCATATTGTTATAAACCATTGTGATGCCAAGTCATGATGCTCAGGAAGGAATAACAGGAAATCATCCTAATGCCCCCTGCATAATGCTTTAAAAAAATTCTGTTCATAAAGTAAGTCTGCTCTGTCATTTATCGTAGTTTTCAGCACAATTTAGAGAACAGTGGGTCTTTTACTGCTGCTTCTGATACTGCAAGTAAAGCCACAGCTTTTCCAAGAAACATTTGAGATATTCCTTATCAACTGAAATGTTCTACTGGAAAATCAACGGGCAGATGGTAGAAGACAATATTTTAATGACAGCAGAAATTCAGCCTCTATAGTTGCATGCCATTAAATTATTCAATGTTTTGTAGCTATGCACAATAAAGCAGACATTAAAAGTTTCGTACAATAGACCTAAGACCAAAAATTCCACTTGTGACATTTCAGGTGCCAAAGAGCTCATTGGTACAGGAGCAGCAAAGAATAGGGCAACCATAAACAAACACATAAACCTAATTATAAACCACCACAAAAAAGATTTTAAAAAATAAAAGACCACCAAAACATCAAGATGTTTTCTAAACTAGTTTTGCAAGTGGGAATAATGATGCAAATGTAGCTGTGAAATGGCATAATGATCTTACAGCAGCAACTCAGCAACACAGACTCCTCAAAATTACAATCAGAGATGCTGGGATGAAAGCTGCAAGATGCCTGCTGGTTACCTGCTAATCACAGAACCATCAGTCAAAAGCAGACAGCCTCAAATCTTTAGCTTTTTGAGAGAGTAAATGAACGCACATGCAAAGTATTTGTTCTCAGGAGAAGTAGGACATGTTTCTGCTACAAAATTTTAATTGGGTAGCAAAAACTGTGTTTACTCAGTCAGTTTTGCTGTATTCTTTTCTCAAGTTTGCACATCAGATGGGGTCACTTTGTTGTTTTGCTGCTCCTCTAGTCTGATGTACTTCTCTTTTACCTTTCTCACTACATATGAATTACTTGAGTGTGTGGATTCCAATACTAGAAAAGGAAGGAACAGGAGATTCTCACTCACATTTCCTCTCCTCTTTTCAAAGAAAACCTTGAGATTCAGAAAATCAGTATTCTGTACAAGTCCTTGACTGGTAGGAAACTGGCTTACTCACAACAAATTTAACACAAGTTCCATCATGTTATTTCAAAATTATATGACATTATTACAAAATGTAATGATTGACAGAGTCTGGTGGCAGAGAAAACAGGTACAAGCTGCAAGGTTTGAAATTGCAGTTAAATGAAAGGAAAAACTTTCTGACTCTGAGGGCGGTTAAATATTGCAGCAGTTTTTCACAGAGGCTGTGAAACAGTCACCCTTGAAAATACTCAAATCTCACCTGGGTGAGGC
This sequence comes from Lanius ludovicianus, assembly GCA_013397235.1. Lineage (NCBI taxonomy): Eukaryota > Metazoa > Chordata > Aves > Passeriformes > Laniidae > Lanius > Lanius ludovicianus. Next base: position 47,068 of record VYXG01005361.1, on the reverse strand, counting down.
CCAAAGCAATTTGATAAATGTTAGCTCTGCTCTGCTAACAAGGATGAGATGAGTTTAGGGATCACAGGATCCCTCCAAACACATAAACTTTTTTTTATGCCCACTGGAATCAGTAACATGTTAGACAAATTGCTTTACTGAACCACAAACCACTAAGAAGCAACATTTTTTTAAATGTTTTTTTTATAAAAGGTTTTCTTCAGGTGTCCCCACTGCAAGCATGGACATATGTACAAGGTGTATGGATACTTTTGCTCCCTCTCAGCAGAATTTTCCACTACTGAACAGAAATCCTTGACCAGCTGTGGGGAAGAAAAAAACTACATCTGATCAGACAAATGGTGTCATTTTGAGATTGTGATTAAGAGTTGTGGCATTTGGTGTTCATTTGGTTGCACTCTTCTCAATTTTTGTTTTAACAAAAAAATTTCTCCTCTTTTACTTTCTACTGTCCTTGTAAACTGTATGTTTGTCATTTTGATATTTATATCTAGAAAACAATTATTTATATGCTTATTTCAACTACAAAAATAACAATACAAAACTCTTTCAATCCAGGTGTGTGATAAACACAATTAGATTGTTCTTATTTTATGAAAAACATTTCTGAGGCTTTAAGGGCTCATAATGTCAATATAATAATTCATTGCTCTGAAACATATTGCACCTTTACTGTCTTCTTTACAAAGCACTCACACCAGTGGAAAACAAACTTCCTCTGTGGAAATATCTGGTTTCAATGATTTGATTATTTGTAGTGTAAATCTGAATTTAAAAATCGGTTTTCATATTGCAAACAAAGTACTGGGGAATGTAAAAACAGAGAAATGTCACGACTCACACAGAGAGTATTATTGAAAAGACAACCAGCCCAATTTCTAATTTTAGAAGTAATTTTTTTTTTGCTTTTTACTACCATACCTTCCAGTAATGAATTATATATTTTTCTATATTAACTGTTGTGTACATTCATTTCCGTTTTTCTGCAGAACAAAGCAACCCAAAAATTCACAACAAAAAAGAATAAGAAGAGAGAAGATGATTTATTTGCTTCAGTAGTAATCCTCAGGCTGTTCACACCTCTGGCACATCATTTCAGTTAACAGGAAGAAGTTCACTGTAAGGTCTTTCAACTCATGGCTCTAGAGGGTGCTGGAAAGACTAAAGACTACCCTGTCCCAATACTATGGAGAAGTGTCAGGAAAGTAAAAAAATATAGAGAAACCAACGATATAGAATGCTTTTTTGAACTTCAGCAAAAAAAAAAAACAAACTCATTATTAATGGGAAAAAATTATTGGGAAATAGAAAGTCTTCTGTCATGGAGATGTTATGGAGCGCTAAAACAATTCTCTTAACATCTGCATATGCTATTCTCTAGAATACAGATTCACATGTAGAAAAATGTTCCACAGAAAATAATTCTGGTGATGTTATACTGATTTCTTTTTCCCCTTTTGTTTAAATGTATGTATGAATATCTAAAAGAATTGTAGTTTGAGTTATTGCTGAAGTTTAATGTCTTCAAGGTAGACAAGTACACGGAGCAGTTTAAAAAGGAAGAAAAAAACCAAACAAAAAACAAATATAACATTTTGAGGGACACCACAAATCCTGCAAACACACATGTGAGCAAAAGTTCCTAACCTGAATGCTGTTAACAGTCAGTAGTAACAACCTTGTCTTATTCTTTTGTCATTCCTTTCGTCTGTTTTGGAACCATTCAGTAGAACCCCTCATGTTTAGAGTATCTTCCCGCACATACTTAATTCAAACATTGCAATAGGACTGGATAAAACAATTTAACTCTCTTTGCTGACAGTTTCCTCCTGTTTATTTTTCTACTACTCTGCAATTTTAACCTAAAGACAGAAGTTTATATATTCAACCATTATATTAGTAAATTCTTAAATTTAATTGAATAAAATATATATATTCAATGGATTTAAATGCCTACATAAGTATAGAACATAAAATGTTGATATATAAGACGAAGAAATTTGTAGCATACATATGCATATGTGTCTGTATATATAAAAACATGTTTCCTTAAGGCCCTTATCACGTAATATTTCAATTGCTTTCTTCACATTTAAGATTTTTCTTTTTTTGTACATGTTCTTTTGACCTCTCCTGCACATCACTCTCCTGGCAATCAGACTATTTGCATGGTATAAACAGCAAGAGCTCTCTCACAGAGGTCACCACTGTATGAGAGAGAATATCAGGTATTTCTTGATGTTCAGCAAGACATCATTTGACATTATTAAAGGCACCCAGCAGTGCAAGGCATTTTTATTACTTTGCATGGCATGACACTATTTGAAGAAATGTACATACAAGGGCAAATGGAACTGCTTCAGATTGCACCTGGAACTAGGCAACTGCAGAAACAAAATCTAGGGGGAAAAAAATTATAAAATTTGACAGAAGAAAAGAACTTCCATCAGAAATTCTAGCTCTAGGTATCCCATGATCTGAGAATCTGGGTGGATTTTGCAAGACAGCAATGGCTATGATACTTCATCAGCTATAGGAAGTGTTTTAGCAGTCTTAGTATATGTTGAAAATCCCAATAAAATCACAGTTTAATTGGGAGGAACATGGATCTACACAATATAAGATAAGGAAACAGCAGAAAGGCAAACAATTTTGCCAGAAATATTATTAATGTAAAATAAGCAAAACCATTTACCTTTAATTTTTTGAGCTCTTTCTACACAAAAAGTCAGGTCTTTATTTATTCCCTTACCTTTTTTTTTGGTTTGTTTTTTCTGTAAATCCACCATGGTAATTACAGAAAACTCTGGTATTATTAAGTATTGATAATCCCCCAGTAACACCTTCTAATCTCTCCGTTTCCCTAGATAACAACCTCACGGCTCTGCAGACTTTATTCTTTTAATCACTTCCCACATAATAACACTGCAGTACATGACTAAATACAACCTTTGAGAAACACCTGGATGCAAATATTCCTCACTCACACCTTGTCTCTCTCCCACATTACATTCCCTCCTAATACTTCCTTGCCACCTCCTCTCCTGTTTTGAGCACACAGGACACTCAGCCCACCTGGAGCTTCTCTGATGAAATACTCTCCAACTTTTAACAGCAATCAAAGAAACTGTTATGGTTTAGCACAGTTTGCTCATCAGCTGCAGAAGTGGCTCTCTTGCAGAGATGGGTTACCACCTCCTCTAGACCCAATCAGAACCAATTAAAACCCTAGTTTGAATATTGGCATCATTTTTAAAGCCACTTAAGAAGTTGATACACCTCTGTGAGCCACCTTTTGAGAATGGACAGAGCTGGGAAAGGTTTCTTTGTCTTCCAGCTTTCAGACAAGTCACTGAGTGGGGCCAAGCGGCTCAGTGGTCTGGGCCAGGCCGAGTCCTGCTCAGCGTGGCCTGGCCTGGCCCAGGAGACAGCCCCGGAGCCCTGCGGCCCCGTTCCATCTGGGGGGCCACTAGCCCTGCCATGGAGGTGGCCTGGCAGCACAGCCACCCCCGCCACTACTGCAGCTGAGCTCTGGTCACTGCCTGGCAGAGATCATGGGACCGAGAGAGATAAACAAATTCCAGCCTGTGGCCGGGTGAGATTAACTCTTCAAATGCTGTAAGGTTTCTCCAGAACAGATGAGCCTGCAGACATCGATCCTCTCCTGGGAGAAAGGTGAAGGAACATTTAAAAATATCCTGAAAGAACCAAAGCCGGTGAAGAAGGAGGGGCTGAAATCATGAGGGACGAGAAAGAAGAGATGCTTCAAGTCTAGAAGCTGAAATTCTGTGGCAAACCTATGGGAATGAACTGGACTATTAGGGTCCCTGTTGTAATTTCATAAAGCATGGGGGGTAGAGCAATTGTGAACCAAGGTACCTCTGCTAGAGTCCGAAGCAGCAAAGTGATATGCTACTATGGACATTGTGAATGTATCTTTTTTCTTTTTGGCTCCAGAGTGCAGGACTCAGTTTACCTTCACCTGGAATGGGTGTGCAATGCAGCTGGAATTTGTCCGAGTGGTCCCACCCTTTGATACGGATTGATCAAGACCGCAGTAGAAGGGAACGTGGAGGGGTGAATGTAAACACGACCTCTGTTCCTAGAGATGAAGATATTTCTGAAGGTAAAGATGCTTCCTAGAGACAAGTGAAGAGAACCTTGCTTCTAACAGCTCAGCGTTAAATTGGTACTCCATGAACTCAAAAATTGAAAATCCTCTAAAAGCAGCTGTGGGGAAAGCTGTGATTCGAGGGAAGGAACTCTTTACATGCACTCAGAGAACCACCTGAGCGGTGGAGTTCACGTGATACTCCAGCCACAAGGGAGTTGTTTTTGTGGGAACGTCTCCATAGCATAAGCAAGAGAGACACAGAGAATCCTCTGTCTCTATGTGAACTAAAAAAGATTATTATAGAGGTGCTAAACAGAGTGAGAGTCTCTAGGGTTTTCCCATTGTCAGTAGGAGAAGGGAGAAAAGGTAGGGGCATGGGGGGAGTAGAAAAAGTGGCCTTCTGAGGGTTTAATCTGATTCTGACTTTTGTTTCTTTCTTTTAAGTTTGTCAATAAAATTCTTATAGTCTTTTAAGTTTGTGCCTGCTTTGCTTTCTCCTAATTCTTATCTCACAGAGGTAAAATAAGTAAGTAATAGATGATTTGGACTAAACCTCTACAGAAACAAACAAATTTGACCTATTTCCAAAATTTCCATATGTTGTAATCTTTGCAATTTTGTCTCATTTACTTTGTCTCATTACACCTTTTCTATGATTTGCTTGACTTGATCATGAGTCAGCTTTATGAAGCTGTAAAATTTTTTAGTGTGCTGAGTTTTAACTTTTTTCCTTACTATTACTGTTTTTAATGGCTGTTCTTTCTTCCACCGTCTTCTCAACATGTTCAATGGTCTATCTGCGTTTTAATTTTGCCAATGTTGATGCCATAAGTATGATAAATTCAAGAAAAGAAATAGTGAAAGAAATAATTTCTAGAACTACACCTCCTTTAAAAGTATCAATTGACCTTGACTACAAAACAAACAAACAAAGCATCTCTTCTTTTAATTTTTGTGTTCCCAGGGGAAAAAAGGGCTTGAGGAAAGTAGCCTTTTACCACCACAGAAATAATTTTGCACACAATATCCTCAGCTGATTTTAATCAGGATTTCTCCATGGCCTTCACAAGGAAATTGCTTTCCTCCAAGGAGCTAATGACTTCCTAATTCCAGCTGCTAATGGATTTTTCCTCCTCAACCTTGGGGACATCCCTAGCTTTGTGGACCTCTCCATCTCCCAGCAGCTGGGACCACCACTGCCCTTGTATTTTTGAGATGTTTGCCACAACACAGATCCAGTAACCTCATTTCATCTTTCTCATGTCACCTGCTCCCCACCAGCATTTTTTCTACTTTACAAACAACTTTTATCTTAATTATCACTTTTTATCACTTTTTTTTTTAAATCATGTATTACTCTCATCACACTTACTACTGGGTATTCTCATGCTATGAGCATTACCACACTGTTTATTTAGACACATCTTTACGTGTTGCAAGTAAATTAAAATGTTAGCATGCCACATATATTTACTGTTAGTAATTAAAGAGGGATCACTAGCACTAAATAAAGTGGTTTGCATTGTGGTTTTGGGTTGTTTGGCTTTTGTTTTATTTTCCTTTCAGAAAAATCTAAGCATCACTACAAGTCATCCACTCTATAAGCACATCATGTTAAAATCATAAGCTTAAAGCTCTGTTTAGACAGTTAAGCCGAAGGAACTAAATCTCAGCACAGAAATCTTAAAATTTATAGTAAAACACCCCAAACTACAATCAACTCTTGAACATATTTTTTCTTTCAATAGTACTGTGAATAAAAAGCATTTACTTTTCAGTTTAACTTCGGACAAATTTTAAAGTTCCCAAGCATTTAATAAGCAAGGATAATGACATAAGAATGGGTTTAAAGAAAATAATTCTGAATACCTATCCTGTTCTACTATATAAAGGGAGTTGGGTTGATTCTTCTTGATAGATTTTTTGCATCAAAATAAAGCTCAAATATGGCAATATTTTATCTGAGGACTGTTTATTGCTAAAAAATAGTAAGTGTTCCTACCAAAGGGTGATAGAAAAGAGAGTAGAGAGGGAAAAGAGATAAACAGGGTAGAAATAAAAGATAGGGACAGTGTTACCACAAGAAACTCCAGGAGATTTGTCTGCGTCATCTCAGCAGACGGAGCGTGCATGCTGTGAACGGAGGCACATCTGCACAGCACCCACGGTGGGCTGGGCATGATTTCTAAACAGCAGTAGGCTGCGTGTTCCTTCCATCAGCAGGGAACCAGCTGGGTACAAGCAGCAGTGGCTGCAGGATCAGCCAGGTGCAAGCAGGCTTGTGCTGCAGACAATGACTGTGGCTGTGGGTTCATCCAGGTGAGCCTGGCTAGATGTGGTCGCTACTGATGCCATGATGATTTCTTGACTTTTCTTTTATATACTTTTTACATACCCTTTTGTATAGCTTTTATGCATCCTCAGCGCTTCTAGCATGCATACTTATATTCATTAAACTTGATAATTTAACATAGTCCTAACATTCCCTTAAGCCAGGAGACCAAACATCCTAGAGGCCTCACAGTTTGGGGCCAGAACGTCCTATGCTATCCTGAGAAACCAAGGTCCTCTCTAAAACACATTCTGTAAACTAAGATAGGCCCATCCAGGGGGGATATCCACTATTCATTTAAGGTTCTCATTGAATCTTTCATAGATATGCTAATTTGCAAGATCTATAAATTGTATACACGATCTATTGTGTGAGTGCATTTCAGGTGCATTTTGGTGTCCATTTTGGCCCATTCCACCTGGATAAAGTCATGCACCTCTTACGATCCTTAAATCAACATCAAGGTAAAAACTCCCTTTTCCTTTAAACTGTGTTTGGTTCTTAATTTTAAGACCAATGAAAGACAACTCTGGGCTACTGCTATATCAAGTTGGTGCAGCAGGCAGTGTAGGTAACACAGCAGCAGCGGCGATCACGGCTGGGTACATGCAGAGGCAGCTGCAGCTGGCAAACACAGCAGAGGTGGCTGGCTAGTTGCAGCAGGGCCCACTCCATTGGACAGGCAGCAGAGCATAAAGACATTGTGGTGATGAGCTTGGTCGCAGGAATTGAGAAGTAAAGGAAAGCAAGTATTGGCAGGGAAACAGGACTACAGAAAGAAATGGATGGGGGAGGAGGCTGGGTTGGCCCAACATGCAAGGCCCCATTTCCTCCAAAAGCAAATGACTCCCATTGTATTTGAATCACCCAAAACTGGGCCAAGAGACACTTCTGAGACAAAATCCAAGAAGTGGGTGTTTGCTTTACTCAGCGTGCCAGGTGTGTGGGGGATCACTCCTCCTAACACGCACCCCAGGCACACAGCCGATTACAATTTATGGTTACATTTCACACATATTCATTGTTTTCCTCAGAAAAGGTGTGGTTACACAAACTGTTCCTTGGAACTCACTATTATCATTAGTACACACAGAGCACAGACACAGCACTTCCTGGGGGTCTCATTGAGGAAGGCTCAGTGGTCATTTTGATGAAGGCCAAAAGTTTTCCTCACCGTGCACTTTGTACCTTTCTCCTCTAGGCACGCACAGTCTAGTGTTAGCTGTTTAAGCCATTTCTTCAGTGATTTTAGCAAGCTCTGTCCCTCATTTTTACAAGCTTTGTTTCCTATCTCTTGCCAAGTTATTTGCTAATTTCTTCATTGGTGTCTTGGTGCGACTGGATGTGTATTCCCTATCATTGCTCTATGCCCAGAAATTAATTTTTGTGCCTTTCTATGCCTTTAAACTGAGCCTGAGAGGCGGGAGAGAAAACCAAGTGTATTTTTGAAAGCAGTTTTCTTTTCAAGGACACAGAGATTGAGACGGCTCTCTGCGTTTTTTTTTTCTTTCTGCTGCAGGAGACTGGAGGAAGCTTCTACTTTTTCTTTTCAGCCAGTTCTTTTCCCAGCTCTTTTTTCTCCAGACGAGTTGAACTTGTTTTTCCTGGAACTTTGGTTTTTCCCTTTTGCTCTGCTGGACTGTTTTAACATCAGAATACATCAGGAGGACTTTTCAGCGAGGCTGACGCCCTGGAGGTGGGTGCTCTGACCCAGCTCCAAGGAGAGAGAGAGACCTACAGAAAGACTCTAAAAACTTTTCTCATGTTTTCTCTCCACAGCAAGAAGTTTTATTATTTAGCATTATTCTCCTTTTCCTGTGTGTTTGTTAAAAAAATAGTTTTTATCTCTTTCCTCTGAGGAAAATTCCTTTTTTCCCAAACCTGGTGGGGGAAGGATGGTTTGTAACTTACCTTCTCTTACAGGATATATTTCTAAATTTGGCCAAACCAGCACAATTGGTTGCAATGTATCTTATTCTTGCCCAAGTATGCCAAAGTCTGCCCAGTACAATGATTTTAACCCTTTCAGTGCTTTCATGTGCTAAGGCTCCTCCCCCAGCCCAATTTCCCCAGCATCCAGGGTATCTGTCTCACTGGCAACTGACAGGTCACTCACAGCCCGATTGTGGAGGCTTTCTCTGCCCTTGTTGGCTGCCAGGCAAAGCCTCCCCATGACAGGACTGCCAGCATATGTACCGTATTTATTGGAATAACATAGGTTGAGGCATAAATAAAAAACAGGTTGGTTCATCTCAATACTGTAGGAATGTGAGCAGCAGACCCATAAATGTAGGTCAGTGAGACTGGGGTAGTTTTCGTGGAAGAATTATAAGAAACAGAGGTGTGTGACTGTGGGTGTCAGTGGCAGGAGGAAGGTCATGGCTGTAGCACTACAGGACTGGTAGATGCAAGAACACTCATCTCTTTCCTTTCCTGAGTGCCAGTGGCACTTTTGTTATCAAGATCTTGTAACTACTCCCTGGCTGTGACCAATTTCCTACATTCATAAAGCCTTGTCTGATTAACAATTAGATGCCACCTTTGGACAGCAGACTGCAGTACTTGGAGAAAAACTCTGCTAACTGAAAGCAAAGGAGGAACAGTCTGGCAAAACCTGAATGAACCATTTTTGGGGATTATCTGAGTGGAGGACAACCCTGTCTTCAAATGAATGACAGTAGCTTTCTCAGGAGATGTAGGTACGTATTTCCAAAGTAAGAGTCTGCTGAGCCAGAGGGATGTGGGCACTTGAATACAAATCAGAATTCAGAATCCCCAGATACAGAAAGGCTTTGTCTCTGCTTGTGTGCCTCATATCACAAAACATTCACAAACAGGTGCAAGCTGTTCGACTTATTATTTCAGTTTTTCCTTAGTTAGCAAAAATTGCCAAACATGTCTCTATTGAAAAGTGATTTTTTCCTTATTTTCCTATTGTAGTAGTTATACTAGTTCTTATTTTCCTAATAAAGATTTAAGGTCATGCCAGAATAAAACAAAAAACAAATAATAAATACTATGATCTCATAAGAAATTTAAGCAGAATTGCACTCATTAACTTGTCAAAAAATACAGTAGAATATGTGGCTGACCTGCCCACAATTTTCAATGTGTTTTTGGTTACATCATGATTTAATATTGACTCTTATTGCAGAGTCAATATTTGAAAGTTTTTGCAAAATACTGCAAACTTGAAGCATCTTACCAACAGTTTGAATGTTTATACTGCTAAAGAAATCCTTTTCTGAACATCTGTTCTTAGTAAAAGTTATATTGAATATGGAAAGCTATGCCTAAATATGGCTGATATGTAATTAAAAGTCAATCAGAATTAATTTTCAAGAAATAACTTTAGAATCTTCGGAAATTTCCTTTTCTTTATGAACCTATAAATAGTTAAAGATCTTTTACTCTGCATGTAATGAAAGTGGGATGGGGCGAGGTGGGTGTGTTTGCACACCTTTGCAGAAATCAGAAATCACCATAGTGAGGTACTGTAACATCAACTATTGTGACCTAGATCATTGAGAGCAACAGGTAAATGCTTTTCTGAGAAATCAGATCCAATGTAAGCAGGGAGTGCTGTTTTTAACATTCAAAAGTAAAAAATAATGATATGTGGACCAACCAAAACCATTTGCTACAGTTTACATGCATTCTACGAATCATAATGTAGTATTTACTTGTAATATTTATAAGTTATTTGTAAATGTCTGTTTATCAAAACCCTTTGATTACTAGGAACTCAATTAAAACCTCATGGTACTTTGAAAATTAAGAAGTTCCTTAACTTTGGTATTAATTCTGAGGGCATAGGGTAAACAAATAACCATTTCAAAGGTAGACAGGATACAGTCAAAATGGTCTGTGATGTTTGGTTGTTTTGCTATGCCCAGATGAGTTAAAAATTTAGTATATGCCTATTCTTCCTCATGTTAAATCATTTGACTGATCAGCTTCATAAAGTAACATCATTTGACATCATAGTCAAAAAAAAGTACAGAGAAATGCATGCTATGAAATGCTTATATTTTGGTTTATTTATATGGCCAGTGCTTGTAGTTTTTTCAAGGCTGGTTGAGACACATCCAGCTGATCTGATTCAGTGCTGGCAGTGGTCCCACCCGTCTGACAATCTTCTCTTGTGACTACTGAACTCAGTGAGGCAAATCAGTCTGAATGTGGGTTGTTAGGCTGAATCAAGGACTTTAAGTTCTTCTTTTTACAGATAATGAACCTGAGTAATATAAATCCCCTACATCTCACTTATCTGTTTGAAATGAAAGAGGTTGTCATGCAGCAAGGTCTACTCAAATCTGTCTCACCAAGCATTAAACTATATTACTAAATAAAATTGGAATCTGTAAAGCAGTTACTGTACAGCCAGGATATTGTACTAAAATCAGACTTTTGCATGACATAATGCCTTTATGAGAACAGCTGCACATGCTGATGAAAAACAGATTATCAGGAGTAACTAGAATGGTACCTCATGTATGAACATTTTTTAATATTCTTTATAGGTGCTTTGATGATCATTATGTGGGACAGGTGTCTGAAGAAAGTCTTATTTGTGTTAAACTTACCATCCAATTTCATTTCAACCCTCATCGTATCAGTATAATATATACTTGTACTGAGTAAATTTTTTTCCAGGGTTCAGAAGGAAACTTTGAGTTTCCTACACTCTCCCATACCTTTGAAAGCCCCACATAAACGCAGATTTGAAGAACAGTTGCTACCAAAGAGAATTTTTTTGCATAAAATCCTGCTGTGCCTTTTTATTCAGCATTCACATAAGTGCTCCAAAGTTCAGAGGGAGCATATTTCTTAACCGGAATCTCTTTGAAAGTGATCATAATTTTCTCTATTACAAGAAATGAGGCACATACTCAGTTTAACAGAGACTGTGTTAGCAGGTAGAGATGACTTGGACACTCTTTTGCAAATTCTTTAAAATTCCCCTCGGCTCACCAAAAGAGGATGCCACATGCAATTGAAGAGAACAGAAAGAAATTAAACAGTTTTACGGAAAATGAAAAATACCATATCACCAAAATTACAGAGATGGTCACACGAAATGATGCGACATTCAAATTCTTCTCTCAAAAAGTTTCTGCATTTCTTTGTCTAATTAGGATGTCACACTGCAAAAATCAATACCTCTCTAATGCTTACCCTGCTGCAGTCATGACTTTAAAAGGATATTTATTGCAAAGGCAGATGCTGCTGCTGATGACTACCATTATTTCTCTGTTCCATAGTTCAATTGCATACTCTCATAAAGCATTGTGACACAAGTCTCGAGCAGCCCTGTAATTTCCCCAAAATTACTGGGAATTTTGAGCAGGGCTGCTTCGACTGAATTGGTATCATTCACACAAATATACTGATATTATTGATACTGTCTTTGCTCTCCTCTTTCATGTATTAGTTCCAGTCACTTGTTTCTGCCAACTGCAGTCCCTCAAAATATCCTTCTCTAAATTGCAGAGAGAAGGATTTAATGAGTGGGCTGTTAGATGGATAAGAAAGAAAGTGGTTGGATGGTTGCATGTATGGGGAAGGGGTCAACATCTCAGAGTCACAATGGACATCAGTGACCAGTGGTGTCCCTCAGGGGTCCATACTGGGACCAGTGGGATTTAATGTCTGAACCAATGACACAGACAGAGGGATTGCAGCACTCTCAGTAGGTCTGCAGGTAACACCAAGCTGAGGGGGCAGTGACAGAATTGCATCCAGAGGGTCCCGGACATTGCCAGAAGTGGCCCATGGGGATCTCAGTAGCTTTAACTAGGCCAGGTCAGGGCAACTGGGGCTGAGCAGATGGAGCAGCCCCAGGAGAAGCCCTGGGGGTGAATTGGGTGACAGTTGGGACCACAAAACATCTGAGCTGAGACCCCAAACCTGAGCTGGGACCCCAAACCCCAGAGCTGGGACCCCAAACCTGAGCTGGGACCCCAAACCCCAGAGCTGGGACCCCAAACCCCAGAGCTGGGACCCCAAACCCCAGAGCTGGGCTGTGCCCCAGCGTGGGCAGCAGGGCAGGGGGGATTCTGCCCCTGTGCCCCCTCAGCTCAGCCCCACCTGCAGAGCTGCCCCAGCCCTGGGCCAGCCCAGGGAGGAGCTGGAGCTGCTGGAGCCAGGCCAGGGGAGGCCCCAGGATGAGCAGAGGGCTGGAGCAGCTCTGCTGGGAGGAAAGGCTGCCAGAGCTGGGGGGGTTCAGCCTGCACAGGAGAAGCTCTGGGCTGAGCTCAGGGTGGCCTTGCAGGGCCTGAAGGAGCTGCAGCAAAGATGGAGAGAGACAATTGCCAAGGGCTGCAGGGCCAGCACACAGGGAATGGCTTCCCAGTGCCAGAGGGCAGGGCTGGCTGGGATCTTGGGCAGGAATTGTTCCCTGGCAGGGTGGGCAGGCCCTGGCACAGGGTGCCCAGAGCAGCTGGGGCTGCCCCTGGATCCCTGGCAGTGCCCAAGGCCAGGCTGGACATTGGGGCTGGGAGCAGCCTGGGACACTGGGAGGGGTCCCTGCCATGGCAGGGGTGGGAATGGATGGGATTTGGGGTCCCTTCCAACCCAAACCATCCTGTGATTCTGTGGTGCTGCTGTATCTGCTGCTCACAATGGTTCTGATCCTTTAATGCTTGTCACACCATGCTAAGGCCTTAAAGCAAATACATCTCCTGTGTAATCCCTCTAACTTCTAAAAGTTCTTTTCAAGAGAGGTGCAGATATTTGTCTTAAAAATGTAGCAACAGGGGGAGATTTTAAAGTTATATAAAATGACTCTGACAGCGTACAGTATCATCAGAGAGATCATCTTCCTTGTATTTTCAGATTGATAAATTGCTGTGTCAGGAGTAGGAGACAGGATGCATAAACTGGAGGTAAACAATGAAAAAGGACTTAGAATGCTCATTAATTAATATGCACATATTCTCTGCAGTTTCTGTAAAGGATAGACAGGAATGTTGATGCACTGCAACACAGTGTAAAAATATTAAATAACCTACTGCCACCTGCTGCTTGTGAGTCTGAGCTGTTGTGGGGTCACTTGGGTTTACCTTTGTTTCATATTTGGAGGAAACAGCAGATTCCTGTCTCAAACGCGTTTCCACAGCATCTGAGAAAACCCTGCATAAAGCTGTTCAGCACCAGATTTTTTTGAAACTTACTTGTCAAAAATTGATTTATTATTAAAAATTAATAAAGTATTAATTTGTTGATGATTTATTGTTTAAAATTCTTGGAAAATTACTTTTACCACAGAATATCAATATTCTCTAGGAAAAATCATGATTGCATAACAAATGCTGTTGTTTGTGTTTCCTAGTTTTTGAAAAACGTGCTAAACTTTGGTAATCATTTATTTATAAGACACAAATGCTAGAGTAGCTCTGTACAAAAAGAACTATTTGTATTGTGAATTTTACCAGCTTTTTTAAATGCTTTTAAAATCACTTGATTTGATCTTTTTTTATCTCTATAACTAAAAATTTGTTAGCTTGATTAGGTTTTTTTCTGTAGAAATATATATATGGATTGTTTGAGGTGAATATTCAACACGTTCATTGGCATGATTGGCATGATTAAATGGAGCAATACGATCAAAAAATGTCCTTGGAAAAATGAAATTGTCAATTGTGTTATAGTTATGGTACAATTAATCCTGTTTATCTTTAAAAAAACAAAGCAACAATAAAACTTTGTACTCTTCATGGTTTCTATCCACTATATTTTTAATTTTAGAATTCTTCCATAGGAGCACAGATAACTCTATTATTAAAACCTTTTTTTTGCCAACTAATCTTATTTATTACATTCTTAAGTATAGTCCATGAGTGTGATGGAGCAAGCATTATGATTTTCTTCAGTGAGTGGATTCTGAACTGCTTTCTGACCACGGTATTTGACAGCCTTGGGTAGCCACACTTTATCCTCATGTTCCTCTCCATGGTGTTAATTAACGCAGTGTCACCTTTCTGAAGAGATGTTATTAAGTGCAGGCTGCCTTTTGCTGTGAGATGATGTCAGCAAAGTAATTGTTCACATATCAAAGTCTTTTATTTGCTCTAGTACAAAATAACTGCACAAGCCGTAGTATTATATAGGAAAAATATAGAATAATCTAATAGAACAGTCTACAATAACCCTACATGGTTTTGCTGTGTATTTCAAGTGGATTTTGATAGTGTTCAATGTTGTCCAAGCCCTGATACTACTGGTCTTGATACCTTAATTACAATGAGAAAAACATTAGGTCAATGTCACATGTTTTTTTATAATCCAGGTTTTTGTTCTGGCAGTGTGTGAAAAAAATGCCCCCAAAACAATATAGGAAAAAATGGCTGTGTGGCCTACTTTTCAAGAGATGTGGCTGCTGTCTGATAACAAAAGTGAAAGCTGGTGGAAAGGATCTTTTTTAAAAAAGATATTGTGACATTATGAACACCAGAAATGTTTTGAAAGAAGATGTTTACCTAAATCCTTTGTACCATCAGGGAAAAAAATAATTATTTAGTTTCCTGAGTAGGAAATGCTCAAATTTTAAAATGGATTATCTAATTATGATGAAGGAATTTGTGAAAAGAAACATTATTTTAGGACTAATATTTTAATTAAAAAACAGAAAGGGATATGCTAATAACCTTGTCATATGTCAGAAATAGATATGCTAATATGTCCTTGTACCCAGCACTTCTCAAAAAAATTCCTAGAATTAAGGTATTTTTTGTATAATGTCTTCATATTCTATGCCTAATATTGTCTACAAACCCTCTAGACTCTCCCTCTAAAGAGGAATCAGAAAATAACAGATTTTGAAAAGCACTTTATTTTCTGAATCAGCATCAAATATTTCTAAACTTATTGCTGTCCAATAACAGCAGAGCATGAATGAAATAATTTTGGATAAGTATTTTGTGTATATCTTCAATGCTTCTTGAACCTCCAACTCCAAAGCCTGCAATTATTGTGCCATTTGGAAAACAGAAAAAAAATCTTAATCATGCAGCTTTGTAAATGTTTATTAGTTATGGTCCACAGTTTAATGTTGATAGAGGTGTTATCTGAAACATGAAAGATTTATTCCTCTAGAGGTGCATCACAATCCAACATATCTTTCCTCCTATCCTTGCATTCAAAATCAGCAATGCATGGCACATTTTGTTTGGCCTTTGTAAGGGTGTGAGTTAAGGACAAAAATCTCTCCAATGACAAATCTAAGCACGTATTGGGTTTTCAGAACTAATATTTGTTTATTTGCAATTTGAACTCTTTTTAATATTTGCAGTAAATAATAATGGGTTAAAAAAAATCCCGTAATGTTGAGTTAATGAATTTTCCTCTCAATTTTCCTAATGACACAGAAATCATTTCAAAATAACAAACAGACATTCTTTATTTCAGAACCTGATGAGAGTTCTGCTATTGGAGGAAGAATTAAAAGTGGGCAAAGTCTACCCAAAATAACCAAGAGGGCTACTGTAATTTTACTGGAAAAAAAAAATATGATGTGATTTTTAAATCTACCTTGGGTATTTGGAAATTCCTGAATGCTGGATTTTCATGTTCCTCGTGAACAAATTCTCTCAGATAAGTGTAAGGAATATTTTCAACTTCTACAAATATCAGAAGCTAGATTCTGTAAGATTATGAAGACTGCAATCCAGAGAAAACACTATGTCTGGGTCACTCTTTTACAATTTATATTTTAACAGCACTGTCATGAGTTATTGTGAAAAAAAGAAAAGAAACAACAACAAAACTAAAACCAGACTCCTTTAAGAAAACAAGTGAAATAGCTCTGGAAAGCATTTCAACTGGAAAGAAATTTTATGGACACTTACATCCAGTCAGGGAGATTTTAATCACATGTTTAAGTACCTAAGATCCATTTTTTGTAAAGTATATGGATAGAAAATGACTATTTAAATCAAAGTCTAGGAGCCTTGAAAACTCTCACTAAGGAAAAATTTGCAAAGAAAAAAGTTTCTTAGAGTTTTCTTTACCCTTTTCTTTCNGATTTTGCACTAGCATTTTGTTTACTTCCAAGGTTGGGATTCTAAATTTCTTGTGCTTGGGACTGGATTTCTATTTATTTTATTAATTTATCTAAGTCCTCTTGTCATCAAAATCCATAATTTGAGAAAGGATTTTGAAAGGCTGTTGAAGTCTATGGGAAATCCATCCCATACTGAAACATGGGAAGTACTCAGTGCTTTTGAAAACTGAAATTGAAGACAGAATGAAATTTATCAATGAAAAGCAATTTGTTGGAGGTCTAACTAAAAGAATTTATATTACAAAACTTGAAGCCAAAACCAGTGGATGAATAGAAAGGTTTGTTCATCATCTACCTGTGAACAATTTGTATTTGATCAAAAACCAAACAAATAAACCCTTGAACACTGGTCTTGGCTGGAGGTTTAGGGGAAAAGAAGATCAAACTGAAAGAGATGCAAAAATGTTGTTAGGATGCCCAGGGGAATTACATCACAGGATACAGGAGATGGGTGATAAATTATTTTCTTGTCCTAAATTGTGAAATAAATAACAAATCAGACAAAAATCCTCACCATAGGTGCCTCAGAAGGCAAAAGGTAAGAGAATATTGCTCCAGAGCAATATTTTACCCAATATTTGCATAAGGACAATGGGAAATCAGTTTATAATGGTATTTAAGCTTGTAATTGATTAACTGTTTTCGAAAAGCCAACAATTTTTTAAGGAAGACTGGTGGCAAATTCCCCTGTATTCAGTAACATAAACAAACACTTTTATGGCAGATTATACAGCATGGCAAGTGATTGAATTCCACGTTTTCAGAGATTTTTCAAACTCTGTGTTTTTACAGAGAGTATTTTACTGTTCAGTTTATCAAAATATATTTAGCTTTTACTCACTGGCCCACTATCAAACTCATTGCCATCCTCTTCACTGTAAAACCAAAGATAAATATGACAGCGTCCAAATCCTGACAACCAAAGTGAGCTTCACAAGACCAGGCCCTCAATTCATTCCACGAATTAACCTTGAAAAAATCAGTGAATTTCTTTCTCCAGTACAGGGCAGTGTTAATTTATTTCAAAGTGTCTTGTTGAGAGAAGTGATAATGAAACACACTGGATATAATTTTAACAGCTATTGTTATTGTTAGAATGACTCAGCATTTCATCTGAAGGACATATTTTTATTAAATAAGATAGGCAAACAGCAAATGTCAAAGTCATATAAATGTCCATGCAGGGGAGGTCAATCTTTATTCAAGGTTCTACCCTTCAAAATTAAGAAGTAGACAAAGTCAATTAATTAGCCATCGATTCAACACGAATGTGATGAAATCCTTTGTCAGAGCCATCTGCAGTGCCTCAATTTTAAACATAATGTGTAATAAATTGCAACTAATGCAAAACAGCAGGGGTGGAATGTGGGAATTATTATGTAGGTGTTAAGGGTTTGTCTTACTCCCTCCTACTGCCTGAGAAACAGACATTGGCACGTGGCTCTGAAATCCTGAAGAAGGAATGCCTGATATTATTTTGAAATGTGCTTTTTTTGGAGTCCAGTCACATTGCTTAGAACAAGCTAATGAGCAAACAAGTAATGAAAGAATCTCAGTTGCATCTGTGCATTACCTTGCCTCTATTTCACTCTTTAAAGATCACTGTAACCCCAAAGCTACTTCGATCAATTACTGAAGGATTTTTTTCATCTCTTGAAAACTTTGAGATGTCCTTTTGAAGCCCGTTAGGTTGTCCAAGACTTTAATCTCAATATTGATGACCCATCTGCTTAGAGACTTTGCAACTGTCTCACAACACTGAAACACTGAGTTTTTTCCTACCTCATTAACTTCTGTTCACAGGCAAAGCCCAATAAAGATTAGTACCAACATATTAGGTTTCACCTCTTTTTTGTCACTCCTACTTCTTTCTTTTTTTTTTCCTCCAAGAAATGCCAGGTCAGTAACTCTTCATTTTCATTCTACTTCAAAATATTTTTCCCCCAACACATTTCAATTATCTCTTGGTCCAGTATGAAGTCCCTGCAACACACAGCTGCTTCTCACTGCTCATTCACAAACAGGGAATTGCAATTGTCCCACTCAGATTGCCATGACTTTATAGACCTAATGGATATTAATAGTTTTGTTTTGTTATTGTAACATTATTTGCCTTGAATGTACATATTTCATGATTTGGGGAATTTGGAAGCTGATGTTGGATCACCTTATTTCAGTGGGCATCTTGAAGGCTTAAGAGATGGATTTATGCCGAGATTAATTCTGTCTGGGTCATGTTGTTAAACTTTGAAATGAGATTATGACAGAAACTAAATGTGTCTCCATTTTTTCCTTGACTTCCTAAAGGAAAAGATGAAGAGCTCATAAAATGGTGTGGTGACCTTGGGAATACATTTCCATTACAGTTCTTGGAGTTGTTTAGGTACTGTTGTGAATTTATGAAGTGATTATACTGACTTCATGTTTGCCCTGAAGCTGAAATCTCCCATTGCCTCCAATGACCCCATCCTGGCTCACCCCACAGCTCACGTAAGGCAGGCACTTCCCTTGATGGGGAATCTCAGGCACAAAAATGGGCTCTCATTTGCACTAGAGCTGTGGCTCAAAGTGGGATCCTTCCTGCTGTGGCAGCTTAGGAAGGGTTTTCAGATGAACTCCACACAAAATGTCAACAAAAGACATTTCTAAACAACGTAGGGAAAGAGACAGATCCTGGAATTTGGGAATGTTGCACAACAGATCATCTGTTTCATTATCTTTGTGGTAAATGATTGCACTTTGCCTTGAACTCTGAAGCATGATATTCTTTTTTTATATTTTACAAGCATGGGTTCTGATAAAATACAGCAGAATTCCTTCTGGAGAACTTAGCAGCACAGCTCTTTCCATCTTATGATTTTTGCCTTGGCAGTAGTGATGTGCATAATGTCTGAAATAGTATAAAATTTCTTCTTAATAATTACTGCAGAACAAAAAGTCTCAAACCAAAGTCTAAAAAGTATTGCAGGTTTTTCTTTTTTTCAAGTCCTCAATACTACTCTGATAGCCATTTTTGACTTTTTAAAACTGCAACTTTGTTCACTATTGATAAGAGTAGGTGACTGAGTGAAGACTGTTTGAAAGGTTAATGTGCTAAGCACATGGTGCAAAGAAAATTTGGATCAGAAAAAAAAAAGAAAAGGGTGTTCTGTGGAGTTTAGAGTGGAAATACAACTGAAATTCTAACTTTTATTCATCACTCAATTGTACAATTGTACAGTTACTCTCTTGGCATTCGGGAGCATTAGTTATTCAACTGTCTCAAGCATAGAAAACAGAGGACTCTTGTCCACCCCACAAAGTGTAGGAGTAGGAGACCAGACCCTGCCACTGGTCACATATGTAAGTGAAATCATTGTGGTTGAAAACACCAGCACTGTGAGACAGCTTCTTCTCAGTCACTGGTTATCAGTGGCAAAAGGAGAATTTTTGATTTAATTTTGTCTCAAGGGTGTTCTCAGTATGGTGTAGTTACATTAACTACAGAAACTACAGTCTTGTTTGGCTCTCCCTGAAGATGCAGTGATGAGACAATGAGCTCCTACAAAAGGTGATTTCAAATATTCTGCTCTAAACAGCACCCTGGAGCATCTCTGCTCACCCTCTGGTTATTATGCCAGACACCAGCTGCCTTGTGTGCTGCTCTTTTCTCACAGCAGATGACAACATAATCAGTAAGACTTTGCTTGCTGTGACTCACTGAGATGGAGCATTTGGCAAAACATTTCTAGCACAGACTCACATGCTAATGAAACCATTCCTTGCTGCTACCTGTCTTTATAAGAACCAGACTTTGCATAGGGAGAAATTGCTTTGGACAAGCAGAGAAAATACAGCAGCTTCCCCATCTTTAGTTTTGTTACTATCACAACTACACAAACCATCCTGATCTAACCATCCCTTTTGTGCAGCCTTTGTGCTCTGTGCTCTCCACTGAGATTAAAGACAAGGGGGTTGCAATCTTATCCTTTTCTTCTCTGGCCTGGAGAGGAGAAGATTGTGTGGGGAACCGGTAGCAAACTCTCAGCTTCTGAATGGGACCTACAGGGAAGGCAGAGACAGATCCTGCATCAGGAACTGTAGTGATAGAAAAAGGAGCAATGGGTAAAAAGTGAAGGAGGGGAAATTTGTATTAAGTATTAGGAAGAAATTCTGTACTGTGAGGGTGGTGAGACAGGTTGCTCAGGGAGATTGTGGANGAGGTGGGGGTGGGGGGAGGTTAGGGGGAGTTTAATATGAAGAATATAAGAATATCATTGAATATGAAGATATCCCCCCTCTTTGAAGACAACAGCATTATCCTTTTGTTTGGGACTCAGAGAGGGACGGGGAGCAGCAGTGACAGCAGCAGTGACAGCCCATGGTGTCTGTGTTTACCCTCAAGGTCTGAGTCCAGATGAGGCTCTGCCTCACACAGTTGTGCAGGTCAGAATAAGTAATGCCTTGGCCATGCTTTAACAAGGGAAAGAGAAGGGAATTCTGTTGGGAATGAAGATGGAAACTCTCTCTGTTGTACTTGTTGACTTTCTTCTATTATTTTCTTTCAGAATCACCATGACTCCGACTATGTGGAGTTCATAATGTTGCTTCAGGTTCACCAGACGTTCCTGGAGGGAAATAAAATTTACTGCCATTGCAGATGACACTCAGGTAATGCAGCTGGACTTTCTCTCTTACAATTTTGCTGTCCATTTTCAGCGTCTTTGCACTTCCAGCAACCACTTCCCCATTCCAACACACATGGGGAAGACATGTTTCTTTAAATCCTGAGTTTTGTACCTTCACTGAATTAATATCTAGTGAGAAAGCAAAAGCAAAATTTATTCTACCTACTTGCTTTAAAGGTTTTTCTGGGTCCTCTACCATTTATGAAACACTACTGAATTTATTGATGCATTAGGTTAATGTTAAAACCAAGAGATAAACCAAGCTAATATGGTCTCACCAAGTAATATTGCAACTTCTGAAAACGGCATTCTAGGCTAGATGGGCCATGG
The DNA here is from genome assembly GCA_013397235.1 of Lanius ludovicianus. NCBI lineage: Eukaryota > Metazoa > Chordata > Aves > Passeriformes > Laniidae > Lanius > Lanius ludovicianus. The sequence goes on along the minus strand of VYXG01005361.1, from coordinate 25,562 downwards.
ATCTCACCAAGAGCAAGATTTCTTATGCTCTTAAATCCTTTTGGGTTTTATTGATTACAAAGGAGATGTACTGGGAGTTAGAGTGAAAACACTGCATAAGGGAATTTTTTTTATTAGGGCGTTAAGAGTTTTATGAATCTGACAAAATTTAGTGGCTGTAATATATATTCACCTACAAACTACTGACATGCTGTTCAAATGTCTTTTTATATGCAGTATCCCTAAACCAAGATAAAAGTATGGAGTTTTCTGTCTTGGAAACAGAAATAAGTTTATCTCAGACTCCAAAAAGCAAAATTATCAAATTATCCAGGAAATAATTTTTCCCAAACACAACTTTTTTTCCATATGACAAACTTGACAGGGACACAGGTGATTTCTTGCATCCCTGAGAGTGTTCCCACATGGTTAAATACTTTATGAAGTGCAGCTGCCACTACCCTGTTACTCCAGCAAATTAAATGCGTGATGTCTCACTTGAAGTTTTTTTCCTGCTCCTTTGAATGAATTTCTGCAGAATTCAGCTGTTACACAGTGCTCGTGTTTATGCAATATCATGTGTATTACTATAATGACTATAATGAACCCTCTACTAAACCTAAATGAATAACTGCCTTTGATCCAACTTAATGGTCATTTTGCTTTATCACAATTTGGAGAGGATTCTGTTTGGTGCTGTTGATTGTGGCCATCAACAAGAGTCAAACACTAGGAACATTTGGAAATCTGTGTGTACAAACTGTGTGACCATCTGCTTGCTTAACTGATATGAGGAGACACTAATTATATGAGAGAAGAGCCAGTTTGCTGCCTGAGAAATCACAAAATGTGTGCATATCACAGATACACAAATGCATGCTCATGTTTCTGAGCAGTATTTGAGGCAGAATGTTTCTGAAGTGGCAGATATGCCCCAGACCTGCTGAAAGCCTGAGAGGTCATTTACCACTGTCATTTCTAAAATTCTTTGGAGTTCAAAAAACACTCAACTATATTTCTCGAGCTACATTTTTCGTTATGCAGGAGCAAAAATAATAACTTTTTTACTTGATGCTTTGGTGCTTGACATTCATTTACTGTAAATCCTTCCCAAAACCATAGAAAGAAACACTCACTGGTCCATTGCCTTAGAAGACAATGTTTTATTCAGATCCCAGCAGAGGAAGCAGGTATCTCAGAAATTCCTGAGTTGGACATGGATTTAATAATCTTTAACAAATGTTTCTTCTCCAGTGTTCCTTACCTCCTCTAAAGCTCATAGAGGAGTTACATACATGCACATGAATCTTTAAATATTTTCAGATTCAAAATCTGCAAGACATTTCCAGGGAGGAGGTGGTTTGCAGAGATGTTTTGCTGCATGTAACTGTTAAGATATGGATTGCTTTGGGACTGGCAAAATCAACAGTGCATGTTCACTGTTACTGTGCCAAAAGGATCAATAACCTCTCTCCCTTTTCAGACAACATATTGAAATACCCAAACAACTGCTGGCAGGATTTTGAGATTTCAGCTTATGGAGATATCTTGTTTTCTTATGAAGAATGTTAGATTTATAAGACAGTTATCACTGTATTAGGCAGTATCTGTGTTTAGGTTTTATAGCTTCCAGATCTGATCATCATAAGAGTAGCATAAGTTTCTGAAGACAGAAATGTTTGTAGTCATCTTTTAGACTTGTTTCTAGCAATCAGCATCCATTATCAGCCGTTTTTAAGTATCTGATACATTTGATGATTTGTCTGTTCTGAGTGGACTATTTTTCAGCCTCAATGGACAGTACTGGAGCAAAGATTAAAACCCAGAAATCCTTATTTCTGTAGAATACAGTGAGACTTCAGACTTCATGCATAGAGTATGTGTGTGTTTAAACAACCACACAGCTTCATTGGAGTTTTCAGCAGAAAAGGAACCCTGATGCTGTGCCTAAGCCAGAGTTGCAGTATTATTTTACACTGAGCCAAGCTAAGTGTTGACCTCAGTTTGCAAAGTGTGCTGCACAAATTCTCTCCTGTAACCCAGTGCAGACAAGCACTTCTGATTGGCAAATTATCATTGTATTCCTGGACAAGGGATTGCTCCCGTGTTAGGCAGATGTTGTAGGTTTTGTAGCTCTGCTGGTGAGAAACCAGCAGTCAGTGTGAGATCAGGAGCAAACTGATCATGTCCTGTCTCTCTGATCCACCCACTGTGTGTTTTATTAAGAAATCCACATCTGCTGCATGCAGACTGAGGGCAATGGAATTGCAGGCATGTTCCTAAACAACCAAGGTGTTTCCTCATTTGTAGCTCAGGTGAAGACTTGAGAAGAAAAGGATGGTAATGTGGTCACCAAGGGTGGCTGCCTAAGCCACCTCCCTGAAAATAAACCTCTCCCCATCCTTCATCTCACAGCCACATCCCTGACAGAGGTTCTGCCAGGGCACAGTGATGCTAGGGATCTAACTCTGCCTGCTGTAGCTTCCAGAGTTTGCTGATCAGCCGTCAGTGCTCCTGCAGAGCAGTTTGTCAGGCAGTTGTGCCGCCCACATCCTCAGTGGGCAGGGTGGATGGAGCTCTTGGAGCAGCCCATGTGTGAGAAGGATGCATGAATTATGCAAGGCCTATCATGGCACATGTGTGTCAGTGATTTCTCCCTCACTGGTGGGGAGGAGAATGCCAGTGAGAGCAGATATCTGCTGTGAACAGGACGTGAGAAGCCAGAGAGCTCCCAAAGCCTGGCTGCTCTGGCTGATGAAGCGCGGCCCTGACGCGAGAGCACCTGGCAGAAGGACCTTTAATTGCACACTAAGCTGCAATTAATTGCAGGATGGCTGTAAAATGTGCATTTGGAAAATTGCAGGCAACCTGAGGCTGCTCACACAACTGTCTGAGCGTAGCAGGGGGGAAATGCCATGTGTTGCAGGGGAGTCCTTTGCACTGCATGCAGTTTGCAGGGAAGAGGTGGTGAGCTTGTCCCAGGAGGAGGATGGTGCCAGTGCTCATTTACACAGACAGAGGATGCAGCCAGAAAATGCACCTGTGATAGCAGGCTCTGACTCCAAAAAGGCAAAAGGAATAATGGGATGCCATATGTGCCCCCATACTTGTTCTGCAGAGCAAATTATCATAACAATGTAAAATGTTGGCTGGGGAGGAGCTGTCTTAGTGGATAATACAACTTCAGCAATGTATTTCTGACCTGACAGATTGCTTTGGNGAAGATTGTGTGGGGAACCGGTAGCAAACTCTCAGCTTCTGAATGGGACCTACAGGGAAGGCAGAGACAGATCCTGCATCAGGAACTGTAGTGATAGAAAAAGGAGCAATGGGTAAAAAGTGAAGGAGGGGAAATTTGTATTAAGTATTAGGAAGAAATTCTGTACTGTGAGGGTGGTGAGACAGGTTGCTCAGGGAGATTGTGGATGCCACAACCCTGGCAGTGCTCAAAGCCAGGCTCAATAAGGTCTTGAGCAACTTGGTCTAGTAAGAGGTGCCCCTGCCCATGGTAAGCGGGTTGGGACTAGATTATCTTTAAGGTCTATTCCTACCACTTAACATTCTATGATTTTATGATTCATTGTTGAGGAAATTATTCCATTTGGTACTCATCTTTGCTCTTCCTCTTAAGCAAAAACAGAGGAAAGGAAAAGAAAATACTTCAAAAAGCTCTTAGTAGTCTGTCACTGTTGTCCTTGTCTTTTTTCAGTGTGGTTTCTTGTCAGCTNCCTTCCCTCCTTCCTTCCTTCTTTTTTTAAGACCACTGAGGTGAGCATTTATTAAGGGCAGTATTATATTTTTTAATAATGATTCTTTAGGCATCTGAGTTATAAAATCCAACAGTACACCCAACAGTTTACATTCACATTGAGTGTAAAGAGCCACATGGAAATAAAGCAAAACAGGAAAAAAAGCATTTGTCATTTGAATTCCTTCTCATCTCATTCTGAAAATTAATATTCAATAAATGCATAAAATAAACAGGGCAGGAGAGCACATTTTCACCAGCTGAAGAACAAAGGGCAGCAACAGACTGGGAGGAGGGAAAAACTGCTGTATTAAAAGTTATTACATCTTGACTAAATGTGAGCCTTACAAGAGGTCTCTTCCTGATTATGTCCCATGCAGTGTGTGTGCCTTTAGGTATCTTCTTCTTCCCTTTTTCCTGCTCTTTTTGTGCCTGTTCCATCACCCATCTCCACTGGCTGTTTATACTGTACACTTCTGTCATGCTGCCTCATGGCAACCATGTGCCAGTAATAGCTCACCCTTTTCATCCACCGGATGTCCCCAAGAGACGTTTGTTTTTGCTGGGAAGCTCCCTCTAATGTTGCAGCAGCAGCATTCTGGCTGATTTTTCTTGTGTCCTGATGATTCCCACATCTCTTGCTGGCAGGTGGAAGGTTTTACCCATGGGCAAGATGTCCTTGAAAGCAAAGAAATTTTATTTTTCGGTCTATCAAAATAAAAAAAAAATTCATACACAGAGAGCATCTCATGTCCCTCCCAAAGTATCCTGAGGGAATGTTTTCCTTTTAGCTTTGGTGCATGAAAAGATGTTGTGGGGGGAAGGGGAGGGAAATTTATTTCTTTGCCCACATTTGCAATTTTTTTTTTTTTTATCCTCACATATTTAGCAACAATCTTTGCTTTCTGGGTATCCAGGGATGTGTCAAAATAAACTGGGGTTTTTTTTTTTCATGATAAGAAATCCATATGGATTGTACAGTCATAGGGGAAAAGAACATCATAGCTGCACATTGAGGTACTTACTCTTTGGAAATAAATAAAGGAGGAAGATTTGACTATCAATCCCTCCTCCTAGCCCTTAAGTCTGTTTGGGTATTTTTTCCAGTGAAAACAAGGGAACAGAGCAAGAGGGAGCAATCTCCTTGGCCCTTCCCAGCATTGCATCACAGAGGAGCCCCACAAGTCTCATTACTTCTAAAATAAAAAGCCTGTTCTAACATGAGTAGAAACAGCCTTGTGTCCTTTTTCATGCCCTTAAGACCTTTTAAAAGACATTAGGTAGGTCCAAAAACTCACCCAGTGGCCTGGTAATGAGCACAGGGGAATCATAACCTGGAAATAAGGTATTTCACCTCTTGATCTTAAAAGTAGCTGTATTCAAACAGTTAAAGAAAATTACCTTTCTCTTGAGCAATGCCCACTTACAAAAGCTTTGTAAAGAAAAAGACCCACTTCAAAAACCCTTGCTCTTGGTACAAATATTCATCCTTGCCCCAAGGATTATGGAGGCCCTTGCTGGAGCTCCCACAAAGCAATTTTACCTTTTACAGAACATCTTGTGAGGAGCATCTTGGCTCATCACCAGCCTTTCTTTACCAGTTTTTCTGAGCTGCACTTTACTGCATTTTCTCAGCTGGTGACAGTAAGTGCCACAGCAGCACCAGAGGGGGGACATCAATTTCCAGCACGCTGGCAGGATTGCATAAGCTGGTTTTTTTGCTGCTGGGGAGACAGCTGGGATGAAGCCCTGTGCCTGCCTGGACAATATTTAAATACTCTCAGACTGGATTTTGGCAAACAGAGAGAGGAATTTTCAACCCATAAAGTCTGATTTATCTGCTCCTTCTGAATGAGGAACGTTGAGATAAAAATTGCTAAAAATGCTCTAAAAACATAAAGGACTTCATTAAACACATTATTTAGTGTTATCTAATTTTATTCTTTTTGTATAAAAAAAATTGCCCTAAGTAATGTATCTTGATTTAAAAGATGTGCATTCTTCACTGGCAATATTCTGATTACCAGATATTCAGACTATCTGATTCAGGAACATCTAGGATATTTCTATTAAGTTCACTTCTGCCTTTTATCTTCTGGAGTTTATCCCAAATACACAAGTAAAATGAACATTTTATCGAATCAGAATATTTACTGAACTATAACATGAATAGCCACAAATACTATAGATTTCAATGAATTAATTTCATTTTTCCACCCTCTCTTCTGTACTATTTTTTACAAGAAGTTCATTATCTGATATTCAAGGTAGCCCCTGAATATCTTATTTTGGTAGAATATCTGTCTTCTTTTAAAGCAGAAAATAAATATCACAAAAAACTTTAAGATGTTGTACTGTTTGTAGATTATTTGCAGATATCAAGGCAATAAAGGGTTTATTTTCAGGAAAAAAAAAAAATCAAAAGTTGCCAGGCAGTTAAGAAAATATACAATTTGACTTTCTTAAGTATAGGGACAAATTGGATTTCTCATTTAGATATGTATGAGTTTTTCCCCATAAAAATATTACCTGATATTTATTCTGTACATTTCCCTGTTCTGACCAAATTGAATAATACCTTTTGGAACAAAACCACTTTTAAAAATATAGCATGTGAAAGAAACTGAAGTCGTGCCAGAGGAGGCATCTCATAAGGACACAGGAAGGATTAAGGCCCAGCACAAATGAGTTGCAGCATTATCTCCTTGATTCAGAAGGCCAATTTTCCCATTTCAAGTCACCCTACTGTATTGGCTGTGAGAGTCAGCTTTCCCATGCATCTTTTTATGCTCCTACAACCTCTCTCTGTCACCCAGCTCTGTGGCATTGTTTGCAATACAATTGAAAAAGAGTTGCCTGATTACCCACAGAGAACCCTGTACATTCAACAATCTCCAAAGCCCTGCGGAGGCAGCTCTTTCTGACGAAAGGTCTGGAGCACAAAGCTTTTTCCATGACCAAGGGGAAGCAGTCCTAGGAGTGTATTTGGAAATCTTGCCTAAATTGACAAGTGGGGATTTGAGCATCAAAGGGATGTGTGTTGTCGAGACAAGACAAGGCACCTTTTAATTGTAGGCACACATGTCTAAAACAAAATTAGTAACTGCAAGATCCACGGTGGACCAGTGAATAAGGAAGGAATCTGCCTCTTTACTTGTGAAAACTCCACAAAAAGAGAGTTTTAAAGCACCAGGGACCCTTTCAGGGATTTGGATATAAATTTTAAGAAGAGAGAAAAATCTTTGAGCTTCTCTTTATAGATGGGTATACAACTTCCTTCTTCAAGGGGGAAAAAAGTGCCCTTTCCTTCAGAAGGGATGATGTGCAGCCCCTTTAGTACATAATCTACCGTTTTCACAAGAAGTAAGAAAAAATATTTCAGTTGAAGAGACAACTGTGTGACTTTTCTGACTAATATGCATTGGCTCCAAAATACAGCTGTTCTTTCACAAGAGAAAGGAGATTTTCCCAGAATACAGCCTTGTGCTTCCTCAGAAGTGGTATTTAAATCCAAAATGTCTGTACTGGGGTGGTCTAGCACCAGTCTGCTCTGTCAGTGTAGGGCTTTTTGCACAGGACTGGACGTTGATGGAGCATCACCACCAGAGGAACCTCTTCAAGTAAAGCAAGAAAAGAAATATTTATTCACAGCTGTGTTCAAGCTTGAATTAATTAAGTGTGCAATTAACTCCAGGACACAATATCACTGTGGGAAGAGCAGAGCCAAGTCTAAAACAATTAGTCTTTTTAAGAGTGCACTACCTCTAAAACTGAAGTTAATATTGGTGCTTGATATGCTTTTAACTCATGGAGATACACCAAATCCCAGAGCTGGCTGAGAGATCATTACAACATTGCCCAGCAAACACAGGCACATCACAAATTCTCCTTGTGAAATCAGACTGATAAACCTGTCCACTTTACTTAAATGAAATTACTTTTTGTGGGAGAAACACAGGGGAAAAGTGTCTAACTCTAGGCAGTCTGCTATTTAAAAAAATCTTTAAAAGTCCAAGTATGAGGCAAATCCCACCCATACAAACAATTGATGTGGATCTTTAAAAGAGAAGAAAGGGAATATAGGGTGGAAGTGGTACAAAAGAAATGTCCAAACAGCACTAGTGCTCTCCATTTCATGAAGATAATTCAACTAAAATTATACATAGGAAAAAATCTCCTATAGTTGTGTGGCAGGCACCATAACAAAATGAATCCAGTTCACCCTGCAGACTCACTGGAAGCAATACTTTGGGATGAAGTGAGGTTGTACACAGCAAGCAAGGGGAAATCTTTCTAAATGACTTTTTTTGCTGAATACTGGAGAGCTGTTAGCATCTTGTTATCTACAAAGTTCCAAATATGCATACCATTTTACCTCACAGATGAGTCCCACTGTTTAGAAACCATGAAGCTGCAGACAGTGAATTCACTGATGAGGGAATCACAGGATTTTGGAATACTTCAAGCTGTGAGGGACTCATAAGGATCACCAAATCCAGCTCCCTGCTCCTCACAAAGTTAAACCAAATGACTAAAAACTCTATCCACCCTTGGACTTGGACAGCTGTGGTGCCATGAACCCTTCCCTGCAAAGCCTGTTCTTCAGGATGAAGAATCTTTTCCTGATCTCCTACCTGAACTTCCCTTGGTGCAATTTCATTCCCTTTCCTTGTGTCCTCTTGCTGGTTACCAGAGAAGAGATCAGCACCTGCCCCTCCACTTTCCCCCAAGAGGAAGGTGTAGACCATGATGGGGTCATACCTCACCCTTCTCTTCTCCAGTCTAAGGAAGCCTTTTTAAAATTTTACATGGTTGATCATTGCCTAATTCTCTACCCTATCTAATATTTGCACAAATGCTCATTCTGAGCCTTTCAAAATTTTATTTCTAAATTTAACTTCTATAGTAGGAAGCACAGTAATTTTGTGTCCAGTAGATCTAAGAAAAACATTTTTGGCTGCAGTCAGAACCTTTCTTGCTATACAAATAAGGACAGTTTCAGTGATTTTATTCTCTTCTGCTTCCCCACAGCTAAGACTCGTAAATAGTAATTTTCCCTTTCATTCTTTGACAGAAAAGTTCCCAAGCAAAGTGAAGCCAGTGCCATCAGCTAGCCACTGGCAGAGGGGAGGCAGGGCTCAGGACTCCAAGGAAGGCAGGAGCCAGCTCAGTCTGTGTCCAAACCACCCTGGGCTCACCAGATGTGTCACAATCTCACTACTGAGCAAGGACAGAGCTGCAGGACAGAGGCAGAACCTCTGTGGGAAGGTGCAGCTGAATACATGGCAGGATGTTTGTTTTACATTTAGTCTGCAGTAGACATATTTTACAATACGTGCTTAATTTCTCAAACACTTTATTTACTTCCTGCAAATGTTGGAGAGTTTTTCTTCTGCTGGTTTGCATTGTTGAGGCTTTTAGAAATTATTCTGTCAGTTAGTTCCATCATGAGATGCAAATTATTGTTGCCAGAGCTGCCTGAAATTCAAAGGATAAAGTCAACATAAGTTCAGAAACTGTGGACCAGTATAGGTCAGATCTAATAGAATGTAAATAGAGATGTCTAATATGTGTCCCTATCCTAATAGGTTCTCCTTTAAAAAAAGATCTTTTCATTCTGATCCATATGAAAGCACCAACTCTGAGCAGGTAAGTCTGTTGTCAATCCTTAAGACTATGAAATATGTGTGAATAAGTAAAATCTATTATAAAATGTGGCCAGAGGCATTTTTCAGTAATGCTTTTGTAGACATTCTTATTTTTCCCAGGCAGTAAATAAGGCAGAAAATCAGAAATTTCCTTAATTTTTCACAGCGACCTCCATTAAATACTAAATGAATACTAAATACCTCAAACAAAAGAAATCAAAAACTAACAGGTTGTCAGGTTCATGGTCTTTAATTCTTACCCACTGCTGTCAACATTCAGTGTGGAGCTTGTTCTGCCATGGAAGAGTTTCCCATCCTCATCCTCTTCTGCCTCAGAAACTCAACCCCCTGGCATGGGTCTGGAAAAGTGTGACAATTTCAAGTTAATTTCAGAGTTGAACAGACTACACTCATGAACTTTCTGTGGCACATTACATACTCAGATAAAACCATGCATAGTCTCTTAGTACCAAGTACTGCTGGGGCTACTTGAAAATAATTGGCTCCTGCCCTGCTGAACTGAAGGAAAAAGCTTTGAAAGACAGTAGAACAGTATATACTTAAAGGAAATAGTTGTTTCCTGTCTGCAGAAATCTTCCAGAGAAGTACTCATCCATAAATTCCAGAAAAGAAATTTCACAGATAAAATAAAGGCTAGGATAAGAGAAAAATATTTCCAAAATGGTTTGAAATTGTAGACTTCAAAAAACAGTGAAAAATATATAAAACCTAAAGTCTATTCATATCATTTATGATAAACATTCCATATTAAGGTGCACTTACATCTTTAGTATCCTCCTTCAGTAAACCAATTTTTAAGGGCTCAGGGGTAAAACATTATTAGTGTCACCATGATTGCCTCAATTTACCAAGGAATTCAATCAGTCCCTGTACAAGCAGCGAGTTAATTCTGTCTACCTCATCTAATGAAGAAATTTTGCACTCTGGGACTGTTAAAGCCACAATAATCAGAAGAAGAATTCCTCATTTGTATCTATATTTGGCTTTGCTGTTTGACCATGCCATAAGTCTATCTCTAAAAAGAGATGTGGCTAGAATTTTTTTTTTTTGTTTTAAATAAATGATGAGGTAGATCAGAAAGCAACATGCAGTCTCAAAATAGCAGAGCTGCTACTTGCAGAGGGATGTTCCTTTTGGATCAATATCCTTTTTGTCTTTAAAATTATAGAGTAGAATTATTCATAATGACAGGATAATAACCGTGCAGGCAATTTAAAGAGAGCTATATTTATACCAGACATAGGGAGGAGTAGCTAAGCACTTGGCAATACTAAAAAAGACTCTGGTGGCCAGCTGTGTGACAAAAAAGCATTATTGTAAAACACATGCAGTAATTATAATATTACTATAGGCAACAATTTATATTAAAGAATAGATGTGACTCTTATAGATCATGTGCTGCTAATTATCTTAAATCTTTGAGGAATACTGTGATCTTCTGCTTCACAAAAAAATAAACAGAATTTTATAAATGACCATTCTGGACGTGAAGGATATTTTAACTTTATGACTGAAAAACATCTATCAGAGTTGTTTAATTCCAGGTATTTAAACCAAAATAATGATAGTACTAAATACAACCTTGGGACTGCTCTGTTCTGGTTTCATGAGACCCACCCTGGAGTACTGGATTCAGCTCTGGGATTCTCAGTCTGGGAGAGACATGGATCTGTTGGAAATGGTCTGGAGGAGAGCTACAAAATGATCAGAGGAGTACCACCCTTATCCTACGAGCAAAGGCTGAGAGAGCTGGGGTGGCTCAGTTTGGAGAAGAAGAGGTTGCAGAGAGACTTGACTTCAGCCTTTTAATGCTTATAAAGTGCTGGGGACACACCTATTAGTACTGCCTGTAACAGTGGGGCAAAGGGTGATGGTTTTCAGTTAAAACAAGGGCAGATTCAGATGAGATACAAGGAAAAAGCATCTTCTGAGGGTGTTGAAACCCTTGCAGAGGCTACACAGAGACGTGGTGTCTGCCCCATCCTGGGGAATGTTCAAGGCTAGCCTGGGCACGGCTCTGAGCAACCTGGCTTGTTGAAGATGCTCCCACTCACTGAAGACCTTTAAAGGTCCCTTCTAGCCCAAATTATGCCAGGATTCAGGGTAAAGTGAAAGTTGACTTAATGACATTTCTCTGCCCTCAACCACCCCTTCCAAAAAGCAATTGTGCCATGAGCTGATGAGGGAAAGGCATTTTGCTGGAATGTATTTACAGAATTGTGAAATTAACCTGTAGATCCAATAGCTGCCTATGAAGTGGTGCATGACTCTGAATTCTTGGGGTATACTGCATTTACCAGTCAAAATGACCACATGGAGGCTGTTCAAATGAGATACTAACTGAGGGTTAGAAAGAAATGGTTGTGTATTATTTGTATTGCAGGGGTATAGCATTTGAAACTCTGACCCATGACCCCATTATTCTACAAAAAGAAACAAACAAACAAACAAACAAACAAAACCAAAACCAACCCCCCCCCAAAAACCAAAAAAAACCCCAAAAAACAAAACAAACCAAACAAACAAAAAAAAA
>VYXG01005361.1:0-13595 GCA_013397235.1 Lanius ludovicianus | reverse complement strand
AAAAAAAAAAAAAAAAACAAAAAAACAGACAAACAAACAAAGTAAATTTTCCTGCATTATATTATCATTGGTATTTCATGATGGCATGCAGGCCAGCAGGTTTGGATGTGGGGTCACTCAAAGCAAGGGTTAGCAGCCAGGAAGTTCTAGAGGTTATTAAAGTAGATATGCCTGGGCCATTAAATTTCAGTGCCACAAAAGACAGTATATAGAATTGCAGTTGCCAGTCAAAGATATAATTTCTCATTGTACTAACAGGACAAAAAATTAGCTAAATTTTTTCTAAAAAGAATTAATTCAAATGTTCAGGTTTAACTATTCAAAAGATGTTACTTAAGATAAAAATTAAAGAGAAAAGAAATCCACAGGTCTGCATTTTAAGATTTGTTGATTGAAAACAGGGAAGATGGTCAATGACGTTATCTGAAGAGAAGGCTTAAACTCTATTTTTGCAGGGGCTTTGTTTTTGGGTTTTTTGTTTTTTTTTTTTTTTATAATATAATCTGATGCATAAAACACACAATTTTCCTATATTTCTCCTTTCCTAACTCCATTATGTCACCTACTGTAAATATTCCAGATCTCTCACAACATCATAACAAGTTTCATATCAACTGCTAAATGAGTTCCCTTCCATGATAATGGCAATAATACTGTAATCCATTTTGACTCATTCTGTATTTTGGGTAGCAATGAAATGCACTCTGTTTGCTCTTGACAGTGTATATATTAGCACTATCAACTACAATTGTCTTTATATTGCATCAATATATGATAAAATAGGATGTATTCTACAAATTCTTTATTTTTCTCTAACCTGGGCTTACTGTAAGGCATCATCTTTCATTTCCTTTAGATTTCCCCAATTTACATACTGTCAACATTCAGATGTTTGTTGTTTTATAAAAAAGAGATGTTACTCTCACTCTGGAAGAAGTCAATGTTTTCAGCTTTTCACAGGAAATATTGCAAATGAAAATACATCGTGAAAGAAAAGCTTAATGTTGCAAAGTACCCAAAGAATTTATGTCAGAAAACATCAGAATTTGCCAAATGAGCCTGAAAATATTTGTGAAATAGAGATGTAGAGTGATGAACTGATTTGAATCTCTGCTGGTAAATGCTTGATTCAAAATCACAATGGTTTTGTTTCACTGATGTAATGAAATACAATGCCCATTTTTTTATTTATTTGACAGGTCAGAGAAAATGTTGGTTAGTGGGAAAATATTGGTTAGTATGTGGCAACACAAAGTTTGGCAAATGATAAAGGAGAGTCTGTAAAACAGCATGTTCCATGTAAAATAAGTGCTTTTATAAAAAATTATAGAAAATTCTACTTGATAGTAGAAAACTGCAAAATTAAAAGCAATTCTAAACAGGAAATTTTCATTTCCTTTATGTGGCAGGGGGCATCTCTTTAGACAAAATGGATGAGATGTCCCATCTGTGCCCCCTCCCAACTTCCAGCTGGCACAGTGTGAGAAACAGAGAATTCCTTGATACTGCAGGCTCTGTTCAGCAGTAGTTGAAGCATTTCTGTGTTATCAGCAATCTTTTGATCACAAATCCAAAACATAACAACACAGGAGCTGCTACAAATGAAATTTTTTCAACAAAAGCTCTTCACTCCTTCATGGATGCAAAATGTTCCATGTCCCATGAACTTCAAAATAAATTCAAGGTTTTCTGCCCCATCCCCAAAAGAAGCCACTTCCTGTTGCCTTTTTCCAAATCAAACTAATATGATGCTAAATAATTTCATTTATTGTTTAAAATTTGAGACAGAAAAAAAAATTCTTCCACTATATTAATTTTATTGCTAGTAGAAAAATATTTACAAGACTGATGTCAAAGACAGGGATATGAGATGTAAATGTTAGACACATTACTTTCACTAATGGAACAAACCCAGGGAGTCAAGAACAGTCAGTTCTTCATTTTCTCTGACTTTCACATTGAGATGCCACAAATTATTGATTTTTGTTTATTATTCATTGAACATGATAAATCAAGGTTGGCTGTTTGGCATTTTTGTCTACACAAAAAGTAAATAAAATTCAACTCTTAAAACAATCATAAATATAATACCCACTCTATGCCATATGGCCACACTTTTGAAATATGGGGTACATGAAACAAAATTATCTATTTGATACAGCTGTATCCTCAAACTTAGAGTATTCTGTGCTGAATTTCAGTAAATATCTGTAGATAAAGCAGTTCCAGGGACAAAGTTAATGTTATCAAATAAAATGCAACCTTAAGTCTATAAAATGAAATATATATACCAGTCACACATCTTTAAACATGTTCCATTTCACTCAGTCACAAATTACGAGCCTTAGGACAGCAGTAACTGGATAAAATTCAATAATTTCTCAAATTTAGAATGAGTACAGATTACACAGACCTCCAGGAAAGGATGTTAAAATGTATTTAACTAGATTCTTGCATTGATATTGAAGAAAAATTACCACAGCTACACAGGAATTTAAAATAGGTCATATTCCACTTCAAAAATGTCTCTTTTTTTTTTTTTTCTGCTGACTGCAAAGAGAGTATTGATGACTAACTTTGTGTCCAAATGTACATCACAGATGAAACAGGTGAGTGAAATAAGCTCCACCCTGGGGCTGGGCTTGTACACAATGAAATCTCTAACTCCATTCCTTCCACAAAACAACGTCTTTTCTGAACACAGATGAAAACAAAACCACATTTTGTTGCACGTAGCCAAAACTAACAAATACTCTGGAGCTCCCATAGCCCAGGAGTTTATTATCAGCTTATAAACAAAGAAAGCCTTGTGTTATTTAAATAAATGGACTGCCAAAGAGCATTCAGATTTACAATTTATTGAGTGTAAATCATACCATGGTCCTTCTTCAGAGGGATCTTTCTGTGAGCTGTGCTGAAATTTTATTTGAAACATGCATGGATCTATTTACAAGGGATTATTTATTTGAGGATGGGTTTTTTCAGAACATGAAAATGGAAAATATTTAATATTAAGTTTATACAGACAAAGCCCCAGATCCCAACCAGAAGAAAAAGAAGTCTTCTAAAAACTTCTTTCAACTTTCTCTAAAACTGCCCTTCAAAACCATAATTTCAGTTGCCATATAACTCAGATTCTGTTAATTCCAGACTTGACAGAAAAATCTTAAACCCTCTATTTTTGTTGCTTTGTTTGTTTCAGAGAGACACAGAAGTTCTTGTCCTGTAAAAAAAAATTATCTCTTCCTAAACCTTTCAAACTAATCTGTTAGTGGGGTGAAATAACACAGAAGGGACACTGTTAAAGATGTAATTAAAATACATGGGATCTCTAAGTATGGATAGTAGCAGGATCCTTAAAAGAGTTCTTTCCTAAAGCATGTTGTTTTCATGAGACTGGACCCATATTCATATGGTGCCTCAGTCTTTGCTCTGGAAATGGATGTTTCATTTTTCCCTTAGAATTCAGGTGCTCAAATCCATATTTCCTGTGGTTTTGGCTACCTGAACCACCACCAGCCCTGGTGAAGTTCTCTCACTCTGCAGAAAGAAATGAAAATGAAGTGGGTGCCCTCAAGGTGGCAGAGAGTTTATTTCTGTAAACATGTTCTTTGGAAATTTGCCCTAGGGAGGAAAAAAAAATTACTTGCCCAACAACAGGGCTATAATTTATGACCAAAATGTAGGTGTGATCTCACTTGCTCTTTAATCATCCACTTCAGTTAAGCCATTCAAAATTAATTATGCCATTTCCTCAGCAGCTGTGACGTGAAGGGGTTATTTAAATCCCTCCATCCTCAGGATGGAAACTAAGGTCATGTTCATGCATGATCATACCTCGATTTTCTAACTTGTTTTTAATAGGGATTTGAAATACACCACATGTGTTCTTGAGCATTCCCCTGATTAGTGCTGGTGAAAAACAAGCACCTCTTGATGAGTGTCACATGACAATGATAGTATATAGTTTATATTTCTGTTAATAAATAAAAAATCCATTAATAAAATAAGTTTTAATTTCCGGATTTAATATAGAAGGAATAGTATTTCTAAGAAAAAAGTCCGAAATCATACTTTCAAGATGAAATATCTAAAATTAGTGCCACTGTACAAAACAAAGGCCATTTTTCAGGCTGTTCATAAAGTGAGTTAGAAAACTGACTGAAAGCATCTCAAATGCCTGGAAACTGACTCCACAGACCTCAACAAGGGTTTGAGGCACAGTGCTGGATGAAAAGATCAACCCAGCAGCTGTGAAAAACAAGAATTTTGTTTTCATATACTGCTAAACAGCACTGTCTTGGGTTTTTTTCTGGTGCTACAAAGGAGCTAAACACTCTGTGAATAAAATCAGCCCTAAAAATTCTTCAAAAAGCAATTTCTCTTAGTATTCCTTCCTTTCATTTTTTTTTCCCAAGCAAAGGTTACTGTACAGCTCAGATAAATAAAGTCCCAAGGTACAGCATTAGTTCCAGGTCCTCATTAATTTAGCTGAGTAAGGTATTCAGCACAGGAATATGTACAGTTTAATTCTTTCAGAGATAATTCCATCCCTCCAAAGGCAAGTTCATGGGGGTTTTTCAAAGCAGTGTGAATGTCTTTATAAACAGAAATTGAGACAGAAGTTGTATATACCAAAGTTTCTTTGAAATTTTCAGAGTTAGGGGTTTTTTTTAAATGTCAGTCTATAATATAGAGTGAGAGTGTTTATGGTAATGTGGCATAAGTGTTTTGGTTTTTTTTTTTTTGAAAAATATTAGTTGCAAGTATTCCATCCAACTCTGTTGGCTATAAATTGGTTGAAAGCTTGCAGATTATGCTGGAGAGGACTTACCTGCCCCTCTGCATTCTTTCACAGAGAAACAAGTTAGCTTTTTAAGAAAATAGCTGAAAAATTTTCTTTCAACTACTTTTCTTTAGAAAAACAAACAAACATATAAAAACACACTAAAAAACCAACACAAAGCCAACATACACATATAATCAAGCAACTGAACTCTTTCAGTAATAACTGTTTATTAAGGGCCTGTGGAGGAGCCATTTGTTCATGAATTGAATACCAGCAGAGATCATCAAATAGAAAATAGAACAAATTTAAGTAAACTACAGTCTGGAAAGAATAAATGTGGTTTTATTCATATGTATTTCACTTTTACAAGAAAGAAGAGACTATTAAGCTCATTTAACTGGTTATAGAAATTTTACAGGTTTTTACTTTCATTGCAAACAGTTTTATTCTTGAGTCTTATTATTCTTTTCATATTCTCTGATGTACTTGCTCATGTGGGATAGCCAAAGGTAACAGAAGTTCACTGTATTTTAGAATATGTATTTTACAAATGTAGCCTTAATAGTTACATTTTGGCCTCTTGCATTGCTTTTTTAACAACTCATTGATGAACAACTTCAAAAAAAGCACATTCCAGTATGAGAAAATATTATATTTACAAAGATAAGTAATGGGAAGTGAAACTAAATATTTGGAAAATTACATTTTTTTTACCGTTTCTGAAAAAAAATTTCCATGTCAAATCAATGCCCTCTCTGTCAATCTTTTCTTTCACTAATTTTAAGTAGCCTGGATGGAGTAAATTGGATATTCCAGGTCTATTATGCAAGTTAGCTCAGTCAAAGCCTAAGATGTTTTATGTGCAGAAACACTCTGAGTGTGAAATCAGAGAAGCTGAGGGATTTATAATTCTACATATGAATAATTAAATTCCCAAAATAGCAAGATCCTCTAACATAAATTCTTCTAAGGCTGAATTTTCAGACTTAAATTGTAAGAAGAAGAAGCCACATTAGAGCCTGCTGCAGCAATGAAGATTAAAGCACACTTGGACACAAAGGGCATCAGAAAGCAGCAATTTTGCAACCATAAAAACAGAACTTCAGGATTTGCAGTTATTCTCATTTCAGTCTTGTTGATATCTCTAGGTAGTGACAATCAAACTTGTTCATTTTCCCTTATTGTTCACCTGACCTTTTCCATGAAGGCTGCAGCCGTACGTGTTTGGGTTTGCAACATGGATTGCAGAGAGTGTTTGACTTCCATCACTGCCAGCATTTATCTCAAACTCAGGTTTGCTGTGCAAATAGTGGGGACTACAAATTCACTTTTATAAACTTTCTGAGTCAGTTGTTTAATATTCTCTTTCGGAAAACTTCTCAGAGATAACTTTTTTTAATAATGGCAAACAGGAGGGTGACAGATAAAGATCTTTGGAAGCTGTTTTATTTTAAAAATAGAAGAAGATTGTGGCACATTTCTCAATAGCTGTGTTTTCTTTCACAGTGCATGACAATGGTTATATAATGAGTTTTTCCAACAGTTAAAATGTGTTAAACATATTTTAGACTGCTTTTCTAACTTGAATAGACTTTTTGTAGATAATTATGTAATCTTATGTGAATCAGACCAGAAGGAAGGAGGGAAATACTGCACTGATAAAATCCAAATCACCTCCAATTAATAGCAAGTAAAATAAATTGATTTTAATACCACATTAATGTAGCAAGCAGTGAGGAACACTAAACAAATAAATAAAATGAATAACTGACACCAAGGTGACAAAGATGTTCATTACTTTTGACAGCTCATAGTGTAATTAAAGATGCAATAGAATATTGGAGTCTGCAAAGACTCTAGCAGAAAGATTAATTCAAATATTGTGATATTAAGGTCAAAAATAGATTTTTTGATCATATATTATTATCAAGTACCCATTGGGAAAACATGTTGTTCTTAAGAACAGTAGAATGAGATTTAGACATAAATTTTCAGACCTGCTAATAACAAACTCTTTTACTTAACTTTGCTGCATAGTGACAAAGAAAAGTAGCAAAAAAAAATGTATCCAGCCTATTCCCAAGAAACTACAGCTAAGAATCACAGCAGAATTGGTATGCAGTAAGAAACAGAGACACCATGAAGTTACAGAGACTAACACATCCAGTCTGCAGACCAGACACACCTGGACATTTGCATTGACTTACAGAGGGAAAATAACACATAGCACCAGAAAGAGAGTATTTGTTGCTCATGGTCCTTCAACAAACTTGATCTTCCCTTCCCTTCCTCCTTCCTTCAAAAGTTCAAATCCCAGCTTGTGGAAAAACAGAGGAATTTAGTGCAGGAATTGGGATAGGCTGGACAGTATTGAAGAAACTGTGTCACTTCTTTTGCAAACAAGATTGTGCATTAGAAAAGGCAGCAATCAATGTTTCCTATTTGTCTGAAGAGGGGTGTGACTGTCACTGAGAAAAGGGTGCCTGTGAAGAAGCACGAGTCAAACACTACTTATTTTCCTACCAAGTCCAAATTTGCACAAGGTGAGGTGCAGCAGCAGATGAACGCAGCACTCAGAGAATGTGTGAGTGTCAGTGCTTCTGATAACATTGAAATAATTTATATACCTCCCCAACACCAAAGTTTGTAAATAGGAACTCTGTAGGGCACAGCCCTACCCATGCACTGTCTCTGCCATGACACAGGGCAGTGCCACCACCACCCCAAAATCAGGCATGACTTTGGAGGCATCTCTTGCCCATGGCCTGGGATGAGATTTCATGCAACAAAAAGAAACCTGAACTCATCCAGGCTCCACAAAAACATTTTCCATAGGAAATATTTTTTTTTCAGGCAATCAACATAGCTTTTCTTTCACAGTCTAATTAATAATGCAGTAGCAGCAAGCATATTTTGCCCCATACAATAACATTCAGTTCCAGAACATGAATCTCTGAGAGATTAATCTTAGGTCTTAAAAGTATGCAGTGTGTTTGGGAATAGTAAAACTCTGGCCAGGAGAATTATAAGACAGGAAGATAAAATGAGCTGTCCAGGTCTTAACTGACCCTAAAAAGGTAATAGAAAGCTAAGAGCTCTAAATTGTAGCTGCCATGTCTGTGAAGGGAACTAGTGTGGGTAAAAAATGGCTCAAAATTGGGTTATGAGCATTATCCATACTGTGGAATTACTTCCTTCTATTTGTACTTTATTTCTTCCTTAATAAGCAGATTTGTTTTTCCACAGTAATCTTTTTCAAATGCAACCTCAGTTCCTCAGCTCTTCTTCTCAGAGCAGAGAGTTTATTTCCCTTTCTCTAAGAATTCCCTGAATAAAAGTTTGACCCCTGAGATCCTGTCCTACAGGAGTAAGATTTGGAGTCCATGGGAGCCATTCCTAAAAACTGTGTTAGAGAACTGACAGCGTGCCTCAATAATCTTTGAACAAAAATCACAGGGAAAAGTAAACACAATAAATAATTTTTGGACAACACAAGGCAGCAATCTTTAGAAAATATTAGTTAAAAAAGAGGCATCAAGCGAAAGTTATTTTAGAATACTCTCCCCTTTGGTTCTTTCCTTCCTCCTGTCCCTCCTTTTTTTTTTTTTTCCTGTGAGGGATTTAAAGATTCTGTCTGCCATTTTTACATGAAACAGTAAATTATGTTCTGACTGAATTAAAGTTAAAAAGGCAAGTGAAATGTGCACATTTTAAATGGAACCCTTTAAAATTTTTTCATAATACTACAGCACTGCTTACTGCAGTTGGGTATAAAAATAAGGTTTATAGAAAGAATATAGACTAATATGAAGAAAAATGTACAAAATAATGCAATATCAGTGTATAGAGCAATGTGTTAATGTCTCAGTGATCTTCTGCTACTCTCTCACATGTAATTATCACCTTTCAGTCTTTAGATCCTCCAGAGTCCTCCTCATTACTTCAGAAGTACATGACAACTAAGAAGGAAAGCTAGAACACAGCAACTGTCCATCTATACTAAAATCCAGAGGTTCAGAAACTGATAGAGATTTTAAAGTGTCCCAAAACAGTCCAAATGGCCTAAAAAAAAATCATAGAAGTCTGCATGGCTTTCCTAGTTTATGTTTACATAACTTATCAACATTTGTCTACCACCTGAGAGCTGCAAGGGCTCCTTTGGAGGATTTTATGTCTGTTAGGAGTGTGGAATAGCAGGGTTTACTTGAAGTCACCACACATCCTGCAATTTAAAGATTCACCTTAATTTTATTGATGCACTTTGTTGTGCAGTGAAGTCCACTATAGGGATCTGAATCTGCAATTCAAAACCCTGCCTGGTCTGTACACCCTCCTCATCACCAAATAAAGGCACGGGTTAGTCCTGAGCAAACTGCTTATCTTCCAAGAGAGATGTGGATTAATTAATTCAGCCCTGTCTGAAAAGCCCAGGTTAAGTGTGAGAAAATGATAAAATGACACTGAAAAAACCTGTATTTTTCTATCATGTCACTTTGATAAACAATCCATAAAATAAACATGAGACCTTGCAAGGGTTGTGTGATACAAGAAGCAGAGAATAATAAAATTAATGAGGTTGGAGAAGACCTCCAAAATCTCTGAGTGCAACCATTGACCTCCCCACCACTGTGTTCACCTCCAAACCATGTCCCCAAGTGCCACATCCACATGGGTTTTGAGCAGTTCTGGGGATATTTAGGTATTCCTGATTTACTGCTTCTGAGTAAAATCTAGGCTTATTTTAAGGCTTTTTTTCCTCTTTTTTGTAGGTTCTTCCCATTATCTTAACTGGGAAAGAAAAAGGGTGGTCCCAGCTAACAAGGGACTATTCCTGGGCAGCCTGTTCCATCATCTGACCCTTTTAGGGAAGAACTTTTTCCTAATGCCAAGTTTAAACTGGTCCTGATGCAAATGGAGACCATTTATTCTTGTCCTGCAAGCCCTGCTTAAGCTTGAAAGAGAAAGCCGAAAGCCAAAAAATACCTGCAACTACTCTTAGGAAATAAAAGAACAAAATATGTATCAGCCAGGATAGAGGATATAGGATTGGTTTTTTGCTCTTCCTTTGCAGGAAAATTGAATAAATTTCATCATATTCCACAGAATACACTAAGAGAAGGCTTCCTTCTTCTTTTCTGTGATTACATCCTGTATCACAGAGTGTGCTCTTTTAATTTTAATTCTTTTTCTCTGTAAATAATTTGGTGTAATCGTAAAACAAAAAAAAAAAAAAAAGAAAATGTCGATTTGGGAAAAACAAATAATTGTTCTCTATCTCAGAGTCGTTACTGCTACAGTCTTAATGCCCTCAAAATTAACTGAGGAGAAAAAATTACACAGATGAAATTATGTGTCTGAAGAGATTAGGTCATTTTAATAATTTTATGACATTTTATTGCAAAACATTTATTCTGGATGAGTTAGGATGAATCATTAAAAATCAGTGCTGAATTTTGCTCTCCTAATTTCTAAATTACACAGCAGGTGGTGGGGATGGAAGGGAACAAGGAGAAAAATATTACATATTAAATGTGCTGTAAAGTTTTTCATGCCTATGAAATGAATTGGTGCAATTTCCTGCAAGAGCATAGTAGCAAACATAGACAATATTTTAGCAGTGTTTCTTCAACACTTTGACCAAAAAATCAGCATGGGTGTAGACCTCTTTATTTCTCTACCTTTTGCAGTTTTACTTGTTTTCAAGACCTTTTTAGAAGTATTAAACAGAGGCTGCCATCCTGCCTCCAACAGGAGATCAAGAAGAAGGGGAGCAGACAGGAGTGTTTGACAAACAACTCTGCTCTCACAAAGACACTGCTGATGATCAGTTCCAGTCATCATCTCCCCGACATTTGTAGTGGGATTTCTCCTGCGGATGGCACCTGCAGGCACCAAAGTGGCACCTGACACACAGAAATCAGCCTAGCACTGCCTCAGAGGTGAAGCAGCAGCAGAGAGAAACCTGTGACTTCATCAACAGAACGTGTGTCAGCTTTGTGTGTGCATGAGAGGAGTGGTTTGACTTTGCTTTGCTGCTAAATAACAATGTAAAAATGCCATTATCCCCACAAGAGAATGAAAAAGGCTTTTAAAGAATGGTGTAGGTAAGACTCTCTCGTGGTGGGCTCTCAGGAGCCCCTGGACAGTGCAGTTATCCCATGTACAAGATGGCCAGAAACACCATTTATCTGCCAACTTTTGCACAGCCTCCGAGTATTTTTTGCACTATTTTTTGCTTTGCAGACAGCATCCCTTGTTCAGATTACATCATCCCTCTGTAATTCCCCTAGATGCAACATGCTCCATTTCTATACTTAATAAGTGACAATTCTTAGACAAACACGCACTCTGGATGGAATAATTATTTCATTTGGAAGTGTGCTGAAGCAATTAGAACTCACTTTCCCTGGGCAGGGTGATTGTAATAGCATAGCTTGGTGTGGTAAATTAACAGCTAATTATCTGTATCCTGAAACTTTTTGGGACAGTGCTCTCAATACATCAAAAGGCCCCTGTGGTATTCCTGATTTACTGCTCCTGAGTAAAATCTAGATTTATTTTAAGGCTTTTTCCTCATATTTGTAGGTTCTTCCCATTATCTTAAGCTGGGAATGAAATAGGGAGGACCCAACTAACAAGGCACAAGCTGAAAAACACACAAAAATCTGTGACAGTGAAAAAAGAAACTATTTCCATAAAAGTATCTCCTTTGTGAATGATAATTGGCAATGAAAAAAAGGAAAAGGATATTTTGTTTCAAAAAATAGACTGAGTTGATATTACTATGTTAATTTATCCAATTGAAAATGGTCAAATATGGATTCATGGGGTTAACAGGAAGGGGCTGTATTTCACAGTCACTTAGGAACTTATTTTCCTGGGTTCATTTTTTGTACAGAAATGTCTGTCAGCCAAACCTGGATTTACTTCTGAGGCTGCTTTCTTTGAGTAAACTGAGGGGAAAAAAAAAATCATTCTTCTGCTTGTACCATAACTGCACTACTTTACTACAAAAACAAGACTAATGAAATGGCAAACACAATGGCACTTCTGCACAGTGGCTCTCCTTCTCATTTCTTGTATATTGAAAATATTTAGTTCAGAGAAAACACAGCTTCTTACTGGCTGCCAGAGGAAGCTCTAGGAACAGTGGAACCCTTTCATCCTTTATTTTCTCCTAAGGCTTTTTTGTTTTGGACAACTTAATTCATATTTTTAAAAAATGAAGTCAAAACCCACACATATGAGTAAGGTAAACACCCATTAGCCACTTTTACTAAATAAATACAATATGGGATTCTTCCTGGTAGAAATTCTCAGATGTTGGATTCTGAAAGCTTCGGAAACAAAATTAATTGGTACCTAGCAAGAAATTTGCAACTGAATAGGGGCTTCTAGCTCTTCTTCTATTTTATGTCATCTGGTTAATGGCAGTTACTCAATCATTTCTTTCTTCTGAAAAACGTGGCCACTGCAGTTCAGAAGAGATTCATCAGTGAAAGGCTGTGAGTTGCTTATGGCAATTTCTGTCCCATCTGTAACAGATTTCACAAGTAAACAAAAACTCCCTCTCCACAGGGGATGGAAAGCAGAGTGTGTGTATTTATATATTTCTATTATGGATCCTATTACAATTTCAGTATCTGAAATTCATTGTTCTTTCACCTGCTCTCTAAGTGATTTAGTAAGTGTAAAGAGACAATAGCAACCAACTTGCATAGCAGCACCTAATGAACTGAATTTCAATAGGTGACTGAAGCAGTCACAAAAATCCCATTAAATGCAAAATAAGAAAATTATATAGAGCTTAGAAATCCATGTTAATAGTGAATCAGTTGGGATTTACATTAATTTGGTTAAATCTCCAAACTACTTTTGGAGCTTTTTTTTTTTTTTCCCTCTTCAGCTGGATTTCCTCCTCCCAATCCAAGCACAAGGAACATCCAAGATATTTCTAGAAGTTTCTTCCAAATGTGCCTGGTTTTTTTCTGGAAATTAAACCTATCCTAGATTTCTGGAGCATAGGATGCCCCTCTGCCTCTGATCATCTCCACTCCAGCTGCTGCCCATCCCAGCCTGGCCAAGGCATGCCTGGGCCACGTGGGAATATTCTCTCCCAGTCTCAGTGCACCTCTGATGCAGGTCTGGACCAGATCCATAAAAATCTGGTCTTTCCCCTGGAAGCTGAATTTACTGAATTTTTCCAAAGTGACTGCCTGACAATGTGCAAACCACACTGTCCAAGACAAAAATGTGGGATGTGACCCTTGTTCATCCCAGTCTGAGAGGCAGCTGGGAAAACACCTACAAGAAAATATCACTGATCTCTTGGGAATTCAGATGAGAAATCTGACATCTACAAATAGGAGTTTTTTCCTAAGACCCAGCTTATCTTGAGCCACTGCAGAGAAATGCCAAGACAGATGTTCAAGACGTTTAACATCTTTCATAAACAGACTTAAGTATTACACATAAATAAAGATGTTTAAATGTCTGCACATGTGCACAAACTGTACTTTGTTCAGATGTTTAATTCAAAACTGATTCTTCAGTAACTGCTTCACATCAAAAGCTAAAGTGAATGAAGTCTGGATGCCACTAAAATACAATGAAAAGCATTTTGAATGCCAGCTCTACAAAATACGTCCGATAGATAATCAAATATATATTTCATTCATACCTAACCCTCTCCTATATAATGATGTACTTAAATCCCAATGAAGGGTGATGATGAAATACTTTTAAAATTTCTCTTTTAGAACACAGAAGCTCAAAACAGCTGAGGTTGGAAGTGACCTGTGGAGCT
>VYXG01005360.1:0-42371 GCA_013397235.1 Lanius ludovicianus | reverse complement strand
GGATTCCCCTCACTGCAACAATGTAGTATGTTACTAAAGCTTCTCAGTATTCTTCTTACTAAAAAATGAAGGTGACCATCCCTGTTTGCATAAGCAGGGAATTATACTAGACTCAAGTAAATCAATAGGAAAACAAAATAAATGGGGTCCAGGAAGAATTTTCTGGTAATCTACATTTGCTATCGAAGTCCACAGTATCCTCAGATCTGGAGTCATCAATACAAAAGCACTCCATCCAAACATGTTACACCATAGACATAGCCATAAACTTCAATACTATTAGGGTTTAATGAGAATATTTGAAATTCTGCTGTATATTATATCTGTAGGTAAAGAGTGACCTGACTGGTGTTGTAATATCCTTTTTTGGGGGGGGGGGGACATGCTTATGAGAATGTTATTTACCTTCCTAAAGTTTATGTGAGCAGATTTAGGGTGGCCATATCTGTTTTTTGCTGCATTCTAGCTATTAAAAAGAGGAAAGATATTGGCCATAAAACTTGCCTGACAGAAAGAGTTTTCTTGCACTATAATGCCTGGCATAAATTTCCTTGCAGCAAGAGCAGTGCTGCAAAATTCTGTTGCATTCCCTGCCTTAGCTTCAGAATATTTTGTCACCAATTTAAGAAATCATTGGCCTCAATATCATCTAGAATGACTATCATCTTTCCTCTGTGGAAGTGCGTGGACAGGAACAATGATGTACAGTAAGTGGGAAATTCTTTAATGAAATATTTTTTAGTTATAGCTAGAAAACTCCACTTCAGTGAAGCAATCATATCTGTCCTTGTATGTCCTCAACATACACTACATAGTTTCAGCAGAAAGAGCAGAAGAATTACATTTAGAAAATTGCCATCTTTTCTCCTCCATGGCAGGCAATGAACTGAAATGTAATTAACCCTTTCATTGTGTTAGAGTTGCAACACAGAATATTCACATAGAGGACACTTCTGTAAGCCTTCTTGTATATGATAAAATTTAGAGAGGGAACAAAAGCAGTTGCACATACTCTCAGTTATTTTTATGGCTACACTCCTACATTCCTTGTAAAATGGATCTGAAAAAACATTACGATTCTAAAATTTATGCTTAATTTTCAATATAATACTTTCATTTTTCCTGCAGCAATCTGCAAAAAAGAATTCTTAAAGATAACTGAAGAATCTATTTTCCCTGTTGAGTGTGAATCTGTTTTAACTTTTTCAAAACACCCCTGTCTTTGTGCACCATTCTTGTACTGTATTTTACTTCCTCTAATAAGCTGTTTGGAGTTTGTCTTTTGATTTGGAGCTCTGCTATATCAGCCACCATGCACTTTGTATCTATTTATTATCTATTGAAAACCTCAAAGCTGTTCTATTTATGATCTGTAGACTAGATTTAATAATGTCAGGAGTATTTGAATCAAATCCTGTGAATTCATCAATCACTATTTCCAAGTATTTCTACATCTACTAATGCATTCCATATAAGAAAATTTTGTGTTATTTTCTACTCTTAATACTTAGAAACCATATTTCTATTTGTTGGAGGTTAGGGTTTGTTCCTTTTATTTCCTTTCCTTTTCGGAATTTTTCTTCTATTTGTTGCCTAACAGACTGGAACGAAGGATACTTAAAAGAGACAAAGGATGTGGCGAAGATGGGGGAAAGGGTGCAGCTGGCTGCAGCCTCTTATCTGGGAGGCTTTCTTTTGGGAAATGCAGAGATACCACAAGATTTTGGCTGAGGGGTCAGGACCTGCACTCATCCCTCGCTTGCTCTCTCCCTCTCGAGACCAGAGGGGAACATTTGGGGAGAATCCACAGGCACCGCAAAGTCCAGCCCAGCACTGCTGCTTCCTTACCATGAGTGAGCCTTTGCTCGTAAGAGTGGCTGTTGAACTAGGACCTTTTCAACACCTGACATCTCTGGAAAGGACCCTCACTGTCGCCCTGGGTGTTAGAAATCTGTTAGCCTTCTGATGTTTTCATTCTAGGTGCAAGCTTTCCCATGCTGTGTTCTGTAAACACTCAGTGTTTTGCATTCCTTCATAGAGGTGGAGAGAAGCTGATGGACTGGTAATTCATCCAGTGCCATGGGAGAGGTGGCTCTCCACTCTCCAATCCCCTGTCACCTTTGTAAAACTATAAGTACTGGAGTCAGATAATAAACTTCCTCTTTTCACCCTCACCTTCAGCTGTGTGAACACGCGTGTGCTTTCCGTGTCCTACTGCGACACCCTCACCACCTATTGGGGGCCCCCAATCCATGACCCCCCTCAAAGGGAGTGTCTNGAAGGGAAGGTGCCTGACAGCCGAGAGAGGCTGCTGCTGGGTTTTGGTTCTGTTTGTGGTTGCTGCTGCTGTTGTTGTTTGTTTGCCTTGTTATACACATGCATACTGGTAAAGAACTGCTATTCCTTTTCCCATCTCTTTGCCTGAAAGCCTCTTCATTTCAAAATTATAGTCATTTGGAGGGAAGGGGTTCCTATTTTCCATTCCAAGGGAGAATTCCACCTTCCTTGGCCAATACCTATCTTTCAAACCAAGACACTACTCCTAATCAAATTTTCATATCGCTGCAATGCAAAATCTGTACATTTTCTGAATGAATTTTTGAAGGAACTTGTTATCTGAATCTAGAGGCAATTTAAATTTTAATATTAAGGGTGAAAAATATTTTGCTTTGCACACTGGAAAATGTGAGCTTTGCAGCCCAGCTTACTGCTATTCAGTAAGAGCTATTCAATATCTGACTTCACAGTAAGTGACATAGAAGATCTTAGATAAAAACTATTACACATTATCAGTGATAATCTGAAAAACATATGTGCTTCCTGTAATGTTCCAAGTACAAATTGTAATAAAGTAAAAAAGAGATGATGATGATTATAATTTTCTGAAAAGTTAAAACCCCCACTATCTCTTACAGTATCAATTAGTCAGATATTCCAGGCAGTAGGCTTATTATTTTGAATACTGCAATTGCAAAAAAATTTTGAAAAAAGAAATTGCAATGGAATTTTTCTACTAAATATCTTTTGACTTTCAAGTGTTATGAAGTATCTATACATAAAACTTACCATTTCCATTAAAATTTACTCTCTCAAGCTGGTAAAATGTCTTGAACATAAGTAGGATTAAAATGTGGGCCTGGTCTTTTATGTGGGGGTTATAGAAACATTTGGGTATGTTTTTTTAGAGCTAACAGTTTTATGAATGTCATCTCAAAATTTCAAGTTCTTGAAGTTGTTAAACTGTATACATTGGGATGTCACACCTTTTAATGTCTATCAAAAAGAACACTGAATAATTCTTTATTGTTTTCATCATTACTACAGCATTACTTGAGACATTTTTAATTTTCATTCGCTGTACATACTTTCTATCAATATTACAGAATAATACGGTAAAATAACATTAGATAAAAGATCCTTCTCCTCTACTCAGAAATTCTGATGCCACACTTGGAGTGCGGGGTCCAGTTCTGTGCTCCTCAGTACCCGAGATATGTGAACACTCTGGAGAGAGTTCAACAGAGTGCCACAAGGATGATTAGAGTACTGGAGCATGTCACACATAGGAAAGGCTGAAAAATGGAAATAGCCTGGAAATGAGAAGGCTCAAGAGGATCTTATTAATTTATATAAATACCTGGAGGGAGAGTATAAAGAAGAGGGAGCCAGGCTCTTTCTAGTGATGCCCACTGAGAGGACTAGGGACAGTGGGAACTGTCCTGGTTTCAGCTAGGATTTTCTTCCTAGTATTTAGTACAGTGATGTGGTTTGAATTTGAGAATCATGTTGATAACAGATGTGTTTTAGTTCCTGCTGTGTAGCACTTAAACCTAAAACAAGGACTTTTCAGTTTCCCATGCAGCCCGTGAAGTTCTCAACAACAGGCCAAGAGGAAACATGTCCAGGACAGCTGACCTGAACAGACCAAAAGGATAGTCCACACCATGGAACCCAATATATAAAATGGGGCTGGGCACTCCTCAGAGACTGCCTGACCATCAGTCAGAGGGTGATGGGCAGATGTACTGTGCATCACTTTCCTTGGGATTTATTCTTCTCTGTTGTCTTTTACGTCATCCTTATTACTATTTTTATCATTGCAATAATTGCGATTTACTTTAGTTCAATTATTAAATTGTTCTCATCTCAACCCATGAGTGTTAGTCTTTTTTTCTGATTCTCCTCTCACCCCACTGGGTGTAGAATTGAGTGAGCAGCTGCTTGGTACTTAATTGCCAGCTGGTGTTAAACCATGGCAGGCACAAACTGGAACACAGCAGGTTCCATCTGAACTTCAGGAAACACTGTGAGAAAACACTAAACATACCATAGGTCCCTTCCCACCCCACCTATTCTGTGATTTTGTAGATGCTAATTGTTTTAGAATTTATGTAAATTCTAATGGAATTTTGATATGGTATGTCTCTGTGGCTCTGTAGGAAAAGAGACAGCAACTATTCAATCTTTTACTTTTCTGACCAATTTTTCTGTTACGCTTTGAAATTTTTCTTTGAGCTAGGATTCTTGAGAGTAACTCACGTTTCCTTATGACCATGTTAGAGTCTGGATTTTGTTTTGTGTTGTGGTTTAGCATGGTTTGGGTTTTTAGTTAGAGAGGGACTCCACCAGGTGCAGAAGTGATTCTCTTGCAAAGAGGTGCCGTACATCTTCCTCTGGAACTGACAGAACTAATCAGCTGGCTAGTTTGAATATTGGCAGTTTTTTAAGCCACTTAAAAAGCTTAATATGCCTCTGTGATCCACATTTAAGAATGGAAAAGTGAAAAAGTTCTCTTGGCTTCCGGCTTTCAGACAGGTATTTGGGGGCCCGTGCAGCCCAGCAGGGCCATGCCAGGCCCTGCTTGGGGTGGCCCAGCCGGATCATCTGCAGAGCGGCAGTTAAGGTCTCAGCCACTTCTCGCTGGACAGCCCCCTCGATGTGGGCCGGGTCAGCCGGGAGACAGCCACCTTGGGGCCACATGGCCCTGTTCCATCCGCAGCCCTGCTCCATGCAGGCCCCCTCTCTCCCCCCGCTCTGGGCAGGCAGCCCTGCGGTGCGGCCAGGCCAGCCCTCATGAATTCCAGCTGTGGGGCCTGGGTGAGATTAACCCTTTTAGTTCTGTAAGATTTTCCAGGACGGATGAAGCCTGCAGACATCAATCCTCCCCCAGGTCAGAGGAAAGGGAAAGGTGAAGGCATGTGAAGAAAACCCTATAAAGACACCAAAGTCAGTGAAGAAGAAGAAGCTGAAACCATGAGAGAGAGGAGAAAGAGGAGATGCTTCAAGCTTAAGAACTGAAAACCTGTTGTAAAGCTATGGTGATGGACTATGATACATCAGAGTACCCGTTGTCATTTCATGAAAGCATAGTGGGTGGAGCGTTCAAACTGCAATTGTGAGCAAAAGTACCTGTGCTGAGATAAGCAAATGTTGAAATAGCTGTGATTTAATGAGATGCTTGAGCACTGCTGTTCCAGACCAGCTGGAGTCCAAAGTAGCAAAGTAGTATGCCACTGCTGATATTTCCTCAACGGTGGGGGCACAGTCTTACCATCTGCTATGGATTGATCCAGACCCCACTAGAAAGGAACAGAGCGATGAAAGTGAAGAAGACCTCTGTTCCTAGAAATGAAGATGTTCCTAGAGATAGGTGAAGAGAACCTTTGCTTTTGAACAGCTCATCCTTAAACTAGTACCCCATTAGCTCAAAAATTGAAACTCTCAAAAAAGTTGTGGGAAAAGCTGTAAGTCAGGGGAAGGGACTTTCATATGCAAGCAGAGAACCAACTCAGGTGACTCTTTTGCTGTGACATGGAAGCTAGAGAGANACACCAAAGTCAGTGAAGAAGAAGAAGCTGAAACCATGAGAGAGAGGAGAAAGAGGAGATGCTTCAAGCTTAAGAACTGAAAACCTGTTGTAAAGCTATGGTGATGGACTATGATACATCAGAGTACCCGTTGTCATTTCATGAAAGCATAGTGGGTGGAGCGTTCAAACTGCAATTGTGAGCAAAAGTACCTGTGCTGAGATAAGCAAATGTTGAAATAGCTGTGATTTAATGAGATGCTTGAGCACTGCTGTTCCAGACCAGCTGGAGTCCAAAGTAGCAAAGTAGTATGCCACTGCTGATATTTCCTCAACGGTGGGGGCACAGTCTTACCATCTGCTATGGATTGATCCAGACCCCACTAGAAAGGAACAGAGCGATGAAAGTGAAGAAGACCTCTGTTCCTAGAAATGAAGATGTTCCTAGAGATAGGTGAAGAGAACCTTTGCTTTTGAACAGCTCATCCTTAAACTAGTACCCCATTAGCTCAAAAATTGAAACTCTCAAAAAAGTTGTGGGAAAAGCTGTAAGTCAGGGGAAGGGACTTTCATATGCAAGCAGAGAACCAACTCAGGTGACTCTTTTGCTGTGACATGGAAGCTAGAGAGAACTGTTTCTTGTGGAGATGTCTCCATAGCATGATCAAGAGAGACTCCTGCTCCCTATGTGAACTGAAAAGATTATTCTAGAGGTGGTAAATAGACTGAAAATTTCAAGGGTTGTCTTTTTACATTGTCAATGAAAGAAGGGAGAAAGGTGGGGGGAGGAGAAGCATTCTGTGAGGTTTCAGTCTGACATTTTTTTTCCTTCCTTTTAGGTCTGTCGATAAATTTCTTTATATTCTTTTACGTTTTGTGCTGCTTTGCTTTTCTCCTAATAATCTCACAGAAGGAAAATAAGTAAGTAATGGATAGTTTGAACAAAACCACTACACTAAATTGATGTTTCTGCCCGGTTTACAAAGAGGAGCCCACTACATTTTGTTATCTATTTCCCCCCCAGTTTCTAGGATGACAGGTTTGTACTGCTGCTTGTACTCTCTGCACAAACATGCACAGGAGCAGATGAACAAGAATAATGGAAATCTTAGCTATACAAAAATGCAATTAATGTAATTTAGAAGTGATAATTCCTTACTGAAATTCTAAAAAAAAATAAGAAATAAAAATTTCCTTTTTCCAGCAAGTACTGTATTGTTTCAAGGTAAATTAAAGAAATTGTAGAAACATAAAAATATGTTCAGAAACCTATTTTCACTTCTCATGACTGTAGTTCTTCAAGGCCCATGTTTTTTATGTGATGCTTCCTATGCAAAACATTTCTGTTCCAGTGCAATGGGGTGCAACTTTAGCCCCCTACACCCTTGTCCCACCCCTCTCCTACCCCATTGGTTTACCACTTGTCACTCTGTACCCTCTCCACCCCCTGGGTCTTGCCTCTCTTGTTGTGTTTCCCCTATAAAACCTATAGACCCTCTGTTTTTGGGGTCTTTTGTCCCTGGACCCTGCCAGAAATTAAACTCCTTGGAACCCACATGGAAGACCTCTCTCAGCTCCTTTGTCTGTGGTTGATGTAGGTTGTATGCCTGTGTTTGTGTGACTGTACTCGCCACTGTACTGGCAGTTGTGAGTGTTTGTGTGAGTGCCCTTGTAGCCTCACCTGAGTGCCCTCAACATGGGATCAGCGACTCCGGATTCCTCACGGATGCTCAAGGAAGACGCGGCATTGTTCCCTCTGCTGGCACTAGCAGGCTGCATCAGTTTTCCTGCTGGGTTTTAAATTAGCACATCTAATCTGTTGTATTGAAAAGCAGCACTGATGAAAGATAGCAGTAACATTGTTATGTGACTGCCTGTGCTAGAAATAAACCAAATCATAGAAGAATCACAAAATCATATAACAGTTTGGGAAAGGGACCTTCAAAATCCATCCAGTCCAATCCACCTGCAATGAGCAGGGACATCTTCCACTAGATCAGGTTGTTCAGAGCCCTGTCTGACTTAACCTTGAATCTTTCCAGGATATCACATAGCTAGAAAACCTGTTTCAGTGTTTTGCCACTATAATTGTAAAAGATGCTTTTCTTCCATCTAGTTTAAATCTACCCTCTTTTAGCTTAAAATAATTACCCCTTATTGTATCCTGTTCAGCCTAAAACATATGTCCTCATATTTCTTAGAAGCGTCCTCTAAGTACTGAAATGCCACAGTGAGGTCTTCCTGAAGGCACCTCTTCTCCAGGCTGAAAAACCCCAACTTTCTCAGTCTGTCTTAGAAGTTGCTCCAGCCCTGTGATCATCTTTTTGGCCCTCCTCACAACTTGCTTCAACAGGGCCATGTCCTTCTTGAGCTGAGGACCTCACAACTGGACACCATACTCCAGAAAGAATCTCAAAGAGTGGAACAGAAGGTCAGAATCACCTCCCTCAATCTCAATTCTTGAATGTGTCCCTCTGGATGGCATCCTGTCCCTCAGGTGTAGACCCCAATATTCAGCTTGGTATCTACTACAAATCTGTTGAGGGCGTACTTGGTCCCATCATCTATGTCACTGATAATGTTATGAAACAGTAGTGAACAGTATTTATTGTTGCATGATATTTATAACCTAAATGCATGAACTGATAAGAAGTTGCAAATAGTTGAATGTCACAGACAACATAGTTGAAAGTATGAGGTGTCTGAGAAAACAGAGTGTAAAAGTAGTTGACTTTCTTACTGTAAAAGACTTCAAAAAGCTGTATTCACAAGGAAAAGGAACAGAAAACCAAAAGCTGGAAAAACAAGTCTACAGCTCTTTAGATTTCTACCAACTCTTCTGGGGAGACTTCCACTTTTGTTTTCGTTAACTACTGATTTAACTCAGCTGGTGGTTCTCTGCAAATCTGTATGTGAGGTGTGAGGCTGAAGGGCACTGTAGGCACAAAGGAAAAGTTGTTCAGAGCAATAATATGGGCCAGAAGAAGATGTAGTTGCACTAGATGGGAAACTGGTAGACATTCCTTGTGAAGAGTGGCTGTCTTTGTAGAGGCACGAACACATGAAATTTAGGATGCTGTAACAGAGGAGGTCTGAGTTGATTTATTTTCTTTGACCTTGAAACCAATGCATCTAGGAAAATGAATTTGGAAGGGTTTATCTACAGCATGTGGTTTGGGGTGTGAAATATGTCATCTGACATTTGCTTATTGGGGACCCTATTATTCTTTAACATTTACTTAATATCTGCTAAAATGACTCAGTCAAATGCAAAAGTTTACTTTTACTGACAAATGTTCATTCACTGAACACAGCTGTGGTTTGTCTTGCACTTCACAGTTAACACACTCATATATGACTGCAAAGTTATTCAACAGAAAGACTAAATGAAATGTAGTCTTAAATCCACAGAAAAATTGTGTACAAATTACAAAACAAGACAGATATAAGTAGCAGCAAACTTGTGAATTCAGGAACATAAAAAGCATATTTCTATCTTGTTTAAATGTCACTTAGATTAGGAACTGAACTGTTTATGCCGTTTCTATTTTAGGTAAATTATGGAAGTGAAGAAGTGAGAAAGGAAAGAGCTTGAGAATAAAGTACGTAGAGCATGAATAAATGTATTATGCATCAGAAATAGTCTGGATATTAGCAACTTTTCACTATATAGAAGACAGTTTTATCTTTCATGTGGATGAGGATTTAGAAACGAAAAGTAAAGTTCTGGCTGATTATTTCCAGAGCATTTTCTTAAGTACAGTTCTGACTTAAAAATATTCTAATTCTCCCAATAAATGTTGAGATCCACAACACTGAACAAACTTTCTAGTAAAAGACATGACCTTACACTCTAAGTCATTGCAGAAGCAAATGCATTCACAAGAGGAATTTTGTGTAAAGTTGTGGTATCTGGCCAATTTTTGTAACAATGCATCTAGATAATTCCTTTTCCTTCC
This sequence comes from Lanius ludovicianus, assembly GCA_013397235.1. Classification (NCBI taxonomy): domain Eukaryota; kingdom Metazoa; phylum Chordata; class Aves; order Passeriformes; family Laniidae; genus Lanius; species Lanius ludovicianus. Next base: position 32,606 of record VYXG01005360.1, on the reverse strand, counting down.
TTCTGTGTCATCCTTTCTCCTCCATTTTACCACAGCCTAAAAGAATATTTTTTCCACTTCTTTATCTGCCTGTAAGTATCTGTATCTTTCATGCAGACTGAAATAAAATTTTAAGAAGTTTGCAGATACGGATTTATTTATTTTCAATGAGAAGCTTTCCTCTCCAACAGATTTCATTTGTCTCCTTGACTCATGAAGACTCCATTAACTCCATTGTGATTCTTGCTCTAGGCTCTCAAGGGGAAGGAGGAAGAGGTAGGATTGCAGAGGAGTATGTAATAAATGTCAGGACACATATTTGATGTATCTGTGGCCTTTTTGGTTTTTTTTATTTTTTACAAAGCCTTGCACAGAGAGATCACATTTCTTTGCATCTGCTAGCAGTATTAACCTTTTGAGAGGTACAGAAAAGATTTTGTAGTGTTACTAAACGATAGTAATTTGACATTTTGATTTAATTTTCTCAACAAGAATGGGAATTTCACATGTTGGGTTGTGTAGGAAAAATTAATAATGGACCGTGGTGCATCTGGATTCTAATAATTGCTGTAAACTTGAGAGGCAAGTAGCAACATATTAATCAGGTATGATTTCATGCCAAAAGAATGGGTACTGTATTAGTCTCTTAATACTCTTACGAAAATTTCAGGTAAGAATTTGATTGGAGACAGTAAGGAAATTTCTAATTCCTTTGCTGGAGTTTCAATTTATCTACCATATTGGTTGATTACATAAAATTAACCAAAGGATCTCTAAAGGAAATAAGCAGAGAAGAGTAGGTAAACCAGAATTCACCCATCCGTTTTTTCCAGTGTTGAATGCTGAGTGAACAAACTGTATCATAAGGAAACACCTACATGCACTTTGCCATGCAGATTAATAGGATTATGTTTTGGTTTTGATCCTAACAGCAAAGTACAGTACATGAGAGAATTCTAATTCTACAAGAGATAAAAATGGACAATCTTCATCGATGACAAACACAGCAGGAAAAAATTGAAGGTAAAGGACAACTCTTTCTTTCCTCTGCAGAGAAGCCAGGCAGCTTGAACTTACCTAAGACAAGAAGCGCATGTAATTTTTCTACAGAAATTGTCAAACTTGGAACTCAGGTGGATTTATGTGCATTAAGCAGAGTAGAGGGCCTTTGGATGAATGTCCAATGTATTAGCTTGAAAGAGTTGTCTTAAGTAATTTGTGATAATCACTGAATTTTGGCACCTGTAAAGTCAGGCTTTTTACCAGTTCTAGTTGGATGTAGCTCCAACACAGCAGCAGAGCAGGCAGGAGGACAGAGTGCAGCCCAACAGTGCTGGGGACAGGGGACAGCAGAGAGCAGTGAGAGCAGCTGGGGACAGCCAGCAGGAATAATATCTCAATACAGGCTCTTGGTGGGTTTTAACTCTACTTACAGTGTAGAAAAGCTAGAAGCAAAAAACAAAGATTACAGCTTGCTCAGCCTCTGACACACTGAATCCCCAGTGCCAGCCCAAAGAAAAACAGCTCTTTCTAGTATTTCTATACTGGAACTTGAGACTGTCTGTAGTAATGTTAGCCCTTTCCCTGGCCCACTCTTTTCCCAAACTTTTTTCTATAATGAATTCTGCTTGCTTTCTGTGAAGTGAAATGATACAAGAAGCAAGTCAGCCCTTAGCCTTCAATTGTAGTGTGACATCTTCCCTAATAGCTAAAAGGATTGCAATGGTACTACTACACAGAGAACTTTCTGTTTTACATATAGTATTGTGCATAAAAGTAAATTTTCACAAATCCACATTTACCATGTAAGATTTTAGCATTACTCAAATATAACATGCAGAGTTATAATTACCTAATACACAGCTTTTGTATGCTGTCCAGCCACATTTTATTCCAAAAGGGATGAAATGTCTAAAGGGCAGTAGTGCCCTGGGGAAGATTAGTGATTGGAGGGAGATGCATTGTGAGCTTGGTTTGATGTTTCTATTTTATTAGACATTAATTGATTTCCACAACCTTTTTGACACTTATAATTTTCTCTTTTAAAGCAGTAAAATGCCAATTGCTCTACTGAGGTATTGAAAATATGTAAGTTATAAAGAAAGAAAGTAGAATATTTAAAAATGTATTTTCAGGCTGCTTAGGCCATTAGTAGTTTTACTGCAATCAAAAATTAAGGACACAAGAACCTAAACCAGCTTCATTCTTAAATCCAAGTAAGGAAATACTTGCTATGGATTGTTTTCCTTAATCTAAAAACTGTACAAAGGTGCTTTCACAGTTCTGTCCTCCTCTCCTAAAAGCAACACAACCTCTCACAGAATCACAGAATATGCTGAGTTGGAGGGGACCTATAAGGATCATTGAGTCCAACTCCTGGCACTGCACAGCACCATCCCTAAGTGTCACACCATGTGCCTGAGAGCATTGTCCAAATGCTTTTTGAACTCTCAGGCTTGGTGCTGTGACTACTTCTCATTTTATAACATTCTTTTCTGTGAGTCTGTTACTTTCTAACTTTGATGAATTCACACTCTTCTCTCTGTCAGTACTTGGAAGACTGTTTTATGGCATGTAGAGAGGGAGCATGCTCTGTCCTTTATATGTGTTTTTTGTCCCCTCACTCTGCTTCTGTGAAAAAAAAAGATTAGAATTTGCCCTGGAAAGAATTTCTGTTTCCAAAAAAAGAAAGGACATAAAGAAAGTATTCTGCTCTTATATCTGAAACACTGAGCATGGAAACAACAACATGGAAAATTTATTTATGATGGGAAGAATAGTAACACAGTGATTGCATGAGAAAAAGAGAATCATCTAATGCAATAAATATCAGTGTAGCATGGCAAGATGAAACTGCACAATATTCTCACTCCAGCAAAGAGTCTGAGCAAGGAAGTTGATGATAATGGCTGGACAGAACCCCTGCTGTTACAGGGAATTGTTCTAAACATTTTTGATTGAAATGCTGTTGTATTTGGAAGTTTATATAGTCTGAACTTGTAGCTCAAATGTTATTTCAAAGCCCAAGACCTGAAGACCTTACTTTGGCAAAAACACTGTCTACCAAAAAACCTACCTGTCAAAATACCTGAAATTTGACCACAAAACAAAGAGTTTGTGTAGTAATGAGTTTTAAGACAGAGAACTACATTAATTTACTAAGTGTTTCTTAGTTCCTTGGCTAAATGAAATAACTAGAAATATTATTCTAGCTCTCAAATCAGAAGTCTGATGACCATAAACTAATTCCTGTTGCATTCCATTTATGGGGACCTCTGGGAAGTTCTATTAAAACAGGTAGTCTAGGACAAAATTAAGTCAAATGAGACAATATTATATCTGAGAACCATTTATTGGTAACAAAAAAGGCACTGCCCTACTAAAGAAGACTAGAAGGGACAGAAAAGGAGGAAGGAAAATGAAAGAAGATAAGGCGGGGAGAGAGAGCAAGAGAGAGCGAGCGAGAGTGAGAGTGTGAGCGACACAGAGTGAGAGGGAGAGTGAGAGAGAAATGGGCATTACCACCAGAAGGTGGGTGAGTGCTGTCCATGTCCAACTGGCAGGGGGTGCGTGCACGCTGCCTGCCGGGGAGCCTGCACAGCTCTCGGAGAGGCTCCGCAGGCACAGCTCCCGCGGCTCCAGCCAGACGCGAGGTGGGTGCTCTGGCAGGAGGTGCAGAACCCTGGACAAGCAGTCACTGCTGGATCACTGAAGAAAGATTAGAGGCAGGCAGGAATGCAGGGACAAAGCAGGCAGGGCATTGGACAGGAACACTGGGAGGCAGGACAGGGGGCTGGGACAGGCGAAGGGGTAGGGCAGGACACGGGCTACACACAAGGCTTGGAGGTCAGCTGGTGTCCAGCCAAGTGCCCAGTGAGAGGGAGGGAGAGCAAGGGCCAGTGAGGGCAGAAAAGCCGTAAAGCAGGCTGGAGCCAGGGCAGAAAGGACAAGAACAGGATAGAACCAGGGCAAAAACAGCTGACCAGAGCCAAAGCAAAAGGTCCAAGAAGACCAACACACTCTGTGACTCAGTCACTTTTATACCCCTTGGCTCCTCCCAAAGTCCACTTTCTGACAGGAGACCATTGGCTCATTCCAGCCTTCCAGTGCAGTCCGTTGATGGAGACATTTTTCCAGGTGATTGGAGAACCTCTCTGGAGGGTACAGTGTCCTTGGTGGTCTCCTGCTGACTGCTTGTCCCATGTGAGATATGAAATGGGTTCCAGGCAAAGTCCCCCCAGAGACAAGACTTTCTCCCATCTACTGCTAGTTGCCTCCTGCAAGTGGCACATGTGCCACTCTTTCCCCACGTTCTTCTGACAAACAGTGTTGAGACAGAAATTAAATTGGATCCTGTTATAAATGACCCAGATCCGATATGGAAATGAGTTACTAAAATTTATTGAGAAATCAATAAAAATGGCAAAGCAAATGTGGACAGTGCTAGGACCATGGCAGGAGACCACAGGCTCCCTCACAAAATGCTGACCCTGCCTTTTATGCCCTTGTGATTGCATTGGCCTAATGTAGATTTATTTACAGTCTTGCATAGTCTCGCCCCCTTGTCAATCCTTGGGAACCCACACTTTTCTGTTGCTGTGGCCTTCAGGGTTCTCCTTGGTTGGAGTCCTGTTCCTTTCGTGGTGGTGTCTTCGAAGTCTGCCTGGCAACAGCCTGTCCCCTTGCAAACCCCTCAGAACTGATATTACGACATACAGATCATACAGCCCTGTTAAACACAACCTCACAACCAGACTACCCCAACAACAATTAAATAATTCTCAATATATAATATTATAACTCATACAACATATTGCAAAATCCAACTCTCAATATATCAATCCCCACTCTTATTTTTTGAAAATACATTTGGGTTGAGCTGTATGTTGAATTTTACATCTGTGTCCCTAATTCATAACTTTTGTATATCCGTTGTGCTTCCTCAAGTGGATATTTAGTTTAATTGTTTCTTTTTAGAACCATGATCTTATGGGGAGGCCCCACAGACTGTTTTGGATCCTTAGGTATTATTGCCAACTGCATGTTTTGTACCACACTGGTTATTAGTCTAATGAAACAGGGTATAAGGCAGGGGACAAACAGAAGTCCTGCTAAGGAGCATAATATCATGAATCCCAGTTTTTTCCACCATGCTCCTCTAAATAAATCATTCTGCCAGTCACTGTTTAACATCGATTCCCACTTCTGAACAGGTACATGTGCAATTTTTCTTAATTCCCTGGCCAAATCAATTATTGTGTCTCCATTATCATCTATTTGTAAGCAGCAGTCTGATGTGTTGAATTTTCCACAGACACCTTCCTCCTCAGCCAATCTGTTTTGATAAATGGCTGCCCTGTTTTGACTTCGTTGTTTTGTTATCAGCTCCAAAGCTGAGACAATTTTATTAGTTATTATTTCAAGCACAGCCTGCCATCTTATTATCCTGTTCAGCATGTATATGGGAGTCTGGTAACCCCCACTGTCGTCTTGAGCCCAGGTGGCTGGTCCATAAGTCCCTTTCTGGAGGTCACTCATCCTTTTCCCAAATTATGGTACCTCCAATCTGATCCTTTTGGGATCTTTTTAGGTTTTCATATACAAGTACCCCTCGTTCATCTCCCTTTTGTAAAGGTAACAAGAAGAAGCCAGGTTGGATTAACCCTAGGGTACACATCCCTTTTCGTTCTAGGGGTAAATTTGTTTAAGCTCTCCTTCTGCAGACCCAGAATAGTCCATCTGGGACCATCCAGGTCTTAGAGATATTTCCTATGTCTGCCCAGAATGGAGCTATTTCTGGGATATCCTCATATGGATTGATCTTTTCAGGGGAAGAAAGCACATTGCATTGGAAGAGAGCTTACTCCCTCTCATAGGGACACTGTGAATCATTATTTATTTTCCACAATTTCTGGAGAGTTGTGGAGACCCACTAAGTACTTGTTCTGTTAGTCACCTTATATCTTTTACAAGGAGTTTTTCCCACACTCTTAGAAAAGACCCTCCCAGTCCTCCAGATGCATTCTTCTCCTATGGTTTCAGAACTTAGCACCCATCCCTCAGATCTATCAGTCTTTTTTCTCTCAGTTTGATTCTACCTCATTAATTCCACTGGGCCTAAGCTCACTCCCTTCCATGTCCACTCCTTGGTCATTAATAGTCCTCCACACATCCAGCAGTTAGTGAGGTTGAATTCCTTGCTTATCCATTCCTCCAGGTCCACAAATAAGTTCCATCCCCACTGGGGCAGCTCTATTTCGTTTTTCAATGTCTCTTGCATCCTTGCATATATGTCTGGTTTCTGTACCTGAGTGGATACAGGCAGGCTCACTAGCCTTTTGGTGGTATTCCATATTATTTCTTGCTTTACCAGATCTTGTATTCCACCTCCATCTGAGATATCCCAATGTCCACTTTCAGTGAAATAAATCCATTCTTATCCCCAGGGGCATCCCAATCCTCATCTTAATTCCTGCAGGTCCAAAGTTTTTTGCCATCCAATGGGTTCGTCCCTGAATGCTGCAAGTCTCTAATCTCTTTGCATCATAACAAACACTGTTGATGGGAATGTGGACCACCAGATAAGAACCCTGGGCCTTTACAAAATACAGGTTTTGATAGCACTTCCAGCAGGAGTTTGCTTGAGTCTCTGAGCAGTGAAGAAGTAAAATTAGCATCAGAGGTCCAGTAGGACTCCCAATCCCACAGCCATAGCCGATGGGGTTGCTGCCCATAGCTGACTTCTTATGTGGCAAACGGGGATATCCATCTGGTCTTGCCCTCTGGTCTTGTAGACATATATCCACATCAGGTGGAGTTCCTGCTGGTAGTGGAAATATGGGGTTTGACTTTTTCTGGTGTTCTTCCCCCATTTGGATTTAGTTAATTATTGATTCCCTTGCAGCAGTGGTTTGAACTCACAACAAAAATTACAGAGGGGGTTTATTTGTTGTAATAATGATATTATCAATATTGGTCACACCTTTGTATTCATGCTCAATCCAATTTGCATTGGGATACTCCAGATAGGGTATGCAGGTTAGAGAAAATCCCCTAAATTTCAAAGGGTCACATGAGGTTTTCCCTCTCCTACACTCCACAAAGGCAAAAGTTTTATTGTCCTTTGAAGTTAGTGCTTGATATGTCCCAGGACACCCATTTCTAGAGGGATCAGGCTATCCCAGGGATGATGTTAGGACTTAAACAGTTCTCTTTGGGTATCTCAAACCACCAATATAGTCTATAAGGAGCATCTCAAGCCTCTTTAATGGGAGTGCAGTCTACTTGCCACACTGGAGGTTGATGTCCTGCTTTTAGGATTGTCCTCAATTGTCCTGGTGATAATGTCACAGTCCACTGGCAGGGTTCTTCTACGGATCCTTTGATTCTGTTGGAGTCAGAACACCTTCGCTTGGCAGTTCTGACAGCTGTGTCTGCTGTTGTTAGCACTGGAAAGGGACCTTCTCATTGTGGTATTAATGGTTGTTCATTTCAAGATTTCAAAAGGTTATACAAATTAATGGCCACAGGGTATCAGTGAAAAGCCCTCTTATTTTACTCTCTTAATTCTTATACCAATCCATAAATACCATCTGATTTTTTAACAGGAAGATAGGGGTGTTATAACATATACAGCTCAAGGACTCTTTTGTTGCGGTGGACCCCCCTGCGCCCCCCCAGCCAGGTTCCTGCCATGTGACTCTGGGTTTGTCTAATGTTCAAGCAGCCCAAGTTCTGATCTAGTTGGTTGTTTATCCCAGCTCCACCCCTGGTATCCCCTTTGCCCCTCTCTGTGACAAAACCAACTGGACACAAAGCCTCGCCCTCCTACCCCAGCTGATTCTTGCCCAGGTCGGTGCTCTGTCTCTTGGGACAGAGGGAATAAATAACTTAACACCATAAAAGGGGTTTGAGCTATATTTTTCTTCTCAACTTCTGCTTCTGGTGAGTAGCTGTCAACTAGCACTGGCTTAAGTGGGGCTGCACAGTCGAGGAATATTTTGGCTGTTTGTAAATGGTTTAAGATATTCCAAGACATAAAGAGGCAAGCTCACCACAGAAATTAAGCAGTGGACAAAGCTATTCAATTACCAGACTCTTTAATCAAAGAACTATTAACAGACTGTAATTCTCTTTATGCCCTTCTGAGAAAATAGCATATCAAGGAATTTGGACTAGGCAATTTTTATCAGTTATTTTAATCATACTGAGCATCATTTATCCCAATTCTTTTATCCTGCCACACAATTTGGTTTATCCAATTTTCATCTCTTTTGATTTGAACAATTTAACTACCATTTCCCTTCTTTTTAACAATGTCCCAATTCCTAATTTTACTTACAAGCTCCTCTCAAGGAAATTACATTCTACCCCTGGTATTAGTAATATATCCCCCATTCCTATTCTGTAATCTACCTCAAAAATCTCTTGTTTAATAATAATCACTCAAAAGCCTTCCTCCTTTCTATACTTCCCCTAAAACCTCCAGATCTTGATTTCTCTGAGAGCAATTCCTCCTAGATGTCCCTTCTTTTTACAATAAAAACACGTGGGACTGCGATTTTGGTATTTTGTCCTTACTTCATCCTGTTTGTTATTATTCCTGAATGTCTCCTGTTGAGGGGTTCCACTTCTCACAGGTTGATTCCCTTCTCTCACAGCTGCTACCCCATAACTTTGGCTGTTGTCTTTTTTTTGTCATTATTTTCTCCTCCTCCCTTCTGAGCCTCCCTTAACAGTTCATTTAATTCTTGTTCCTGCCAGTCCTCAAGCTTTTGTAACTTTCTCCTGATATCTGGCCAGGCATGCAGGACAAAGCTGACCTTTAACAGGGCCACTGTGTCTGGATCTCTGCTGGAGTATTGCCTCATATTTCTCCTGAGCTTTTCCAACCATTCTGTGGAGGTTTCCTCTTTTCCTCTCTCTTCATCAAAAGCCTTATTAACATTCTGATTCTTTTATTCTCCTGATTATCACGCCCTATAGTTCTCCATATGTCATCATCCCTCTTCGTTGTTGTGATTCCAGGGAGGACATCAGATTGGCATTTTCTCCTCCCCATTTTGTTGTGCATTTTGGTGTTCCCTATCCCAGATTCTCATACCTGCTACCCTGATCATCTACTTTTCCTCCTGTGTAAACAGTATACCAAGTATAGGTGTTCGATCCTAAAAACTGATTCACATGTTTTGATAAACCAATAGAGTAATAAAGCAATCCTTTTAATTCCTTTTTAAAAGCTCTCACTTCAGAAGAGTTGAGAGGGACATTTACAAACCCTACTCCTCCTTGCATTCCTCCCATCGGTACTTCTCTGAGGGGATACACTTGGACCCTGGGGTTCCTGTCTCTGGAATTCTCCTCACACCTGGATATTGCTCTGCTCCTGGTATTCTGGCTACGTCCATCTAGGGGTATTACCCTCTCTGGGGACACTGGTGCTTCTGGAATTACCAGGGCTCCTAGAGCAGTTATGGGTACAGGTGCTTTCAAAGCTATGGGTACATATGGGGCAAGAGGGGGTATTGGGGCTTCCAGAGGTGCTGGTGCACTTGGAGCAGTGAGATATGGTGGGGGTAGATGGTCTAGGGGATCCCACTTCTTTTTCTCAGTTACCTTAAAGGCTTTAACCTCTGAAGGAATCATCTCCCCTCTTCAACAGGTTGCGTAATCACGGTCCTCCTGACTGAAGGGCTCTTTGGCATTTACATATATTTGTAGTGCTTGGCAAATCCACCCTTCAAAAGATCCATAGTTAGGCCACCGTATGGGGTCAGGTCATATTCCCTCTTTAGTCCACTCTGTCATACAATACTGTATCATTTTCACCTTATTTTTCCTCCTTGTATCAGAATTACAGTCCCATCTGGATAGTCTCAGTCCTAAGGGACTGTCTGGTGGTATATTCATAGAGACTTTTTTACCTTCCTTCCTGGATTTCTCTCTGCTATTCCTCTGTCCCACATCACAATCCTGAAATTATCCTTTGCTCCATCTTCCTTCTCTGCCCCCTTATGCAACAACCAAATTTTTCCCCCTTTGCTATCCCCTTCTGGTTTCCACTCCCCTGTGTCACAATCAAATTGTTCCCCTTTTGCTACCTATTTCTGGTTTCCACTCCCTTGTGTCACCACAAAATCCTTCCCTCTTGGCTACGCACTTCCAGTTTCTGTCTCCTCGTTTTTGGGATCTCCCGCCACTACAACTGCCTTCTCTCAAAGCATTTAAGCCCCCCTCAGGGCCCTCTTGGGGCTTCTGCTACCTTCCCTTTGTGTCCTGATGTCTAGCAGTTTTCCACAATCTTATCCTCATGTCACCGGTGTCACCCCGTCCATCCCTCCACATCCCACCTTGGTTCTTTCATCTCAGTGTCCCACCACCAGCAGTTTCCCCAGCTTCTCTCTCTGCATCACCACTTTTCCCCGTCTCTTGCGTCTCCTGCTGCTTTTCTTTCACCTTGCAGCTCTGCCTTCTTAGTAGTTGCCCTGCTACTTTTCTTAACTCACGTTTTTGCCAAACCCCAGTTTACTCACATTGCACCTCTATTCTTTCACTTTGCGTCTTGCCCCAACAGCTCCCTGCTACCTTTCTTTCTCGGCATCACTGCTCTGCTACCCAGTCTGTCACTCTGCAGGCAGTTTCGTCCTTGATCCACTGGAGCTCTTCATGGCTCTCCTTCCAGCTCCACCACTGGCCAAGTCCCTTCCCCCCGTGTGGGTGGGGCCTTAGTGCACAGAAATTATAACAGTGGTAAAAAAAAAATATAACCAGGAGAATTTTACTTTTCCTTTGTGAGTTCTTCTCATTCTCGGTAATCCAGCTTGGGTCTAAGTATCTGCTGGAGGTGCAAGGTGGACCACCAAAATCAGCAGGGTCAGTGTTCCACACAAGTGTCCCCCGGTACCCACAGAGCCAGTGGATATATCTCGGATGAGTCTCCAGATTGTTATAAATGACCCAGATCCAATACGAAAATTAGTTATTAAAATTCATTGAGAACTCAATAAAAACAGCAAAGTGAAAGTGGACAGCGCTGGGAGCATGGCTGGGGGCCAGAGGCTTACCTACAAAATTGCGGTCCTTCCTTTTATGCCCTTGTGATTGCATTGGCCTAATGTAGATTTATTTACAGTCTTGCATAGTCTCGCCCCCTTGTCAATCCTTGGGAACCCACACTTTTCTGTTGCTGTGGCCTTCAGGGTTCTCCTTGGTTGGAGTCCTGTTCCTTTTTATGGTGGTGTCTTCGAAGTCTGTCTGGCAACAGCCTGTCCCCTTGCAAACCCCACAAAACTGATGTTACAACGTACAGATTGTACAGCCCTGCAAAACCAACCCTTACAACCAAACCACCCCAGCAACATTAAACATTTCAACATATTCTATCACCTTGATATTTCCCCTGGGAAAATATCATAATATCCCACATCACAACTCATAATGTAAACCATAATTCATACAACATACGGCAAAAGCAAACTCTTAATAATTCATCTGTAACACACTGTAATAGCTTAGTAGCTTTGTAGTAATGCATGTGTGTTTACCTATATTTACAACTTCACCAAGACATTTTCTATTAGCACATCTTTTGGACCTAAAACTCTAGAATCATTATATAGATCACTTCCTGGCAATAATGTGCGGTAAAACTTGTATAGGAGAAGTGTTGACGAAAGATGTTTGGACTTCAGGTGGCTCTCCAAAAAGCTCTTTATTGCATAGGTAAAATTACAGCAGTCCAGGATGTGGGTATCCAGAGCCGTACCTACAGCTGTCAGCTACAGCTTGTAGGCAGACCTGAAGCTGCCTTCTGTTCTAGTTACAAAGCATTATATACTTTTATTTGCTGAGTATCTTAATTCATGACAACCAATCAGCACCATACACAGTACATTTACATTTACCTATAGCCTATCATAACTACTACCATTATCATATTATAGTCATTGTTATCCAATCACAAGAGTAAGTATGTTACAATTTAAGCTTGCAGTGGAAAATTCTCAGACTTTTCTTCTACTTGCCACATTGACATTTCTTGTTTGCCTGTGATATCTCTCTGCTTGGTAAAAACATCTTTTTTTATTTACTCATGCTCTTCTTGAGACTTATGTACTAGGTAAAAAACATGTCTTTGTAGTCACATACTTTTGGTCTATTCATAAAAATCTCCTTCTAACTCATCTCCAACCTTTGCATTCTCAGTTATCAGAGACCACTGGTTCAGCAAAACATCTTTTACTCTATATCAAAACTTGCTTTCATTTCTATCTCATTCTCAGTTTCTACATTCAGAGATCTTTCTGCCAAGCCTACATATCTGTGAAACTTTCTTGCCAAACTTTCATCCTTCCCAACACTGGTTTATGTTAACAGTTAAGTGTTAAATAATTAATAATTCAGGTGTGAGAAGCTGTTATAGATGAATTATTGAGAGTTGGCTTTCATATGTTGTAAGGGTTATGAATTATGAGTCATAACATTACATGATGAGAATTGTTTAGTGGTTGTTGGGGTGGCCTGGTTGTGAGGTTGGTTTTTATAGGGGCTGTACAATCTGTATGTTGTAATATCAGTTCTGAGGGGTTTGCAAGGGGACAGGCTGTTGCCAGGCAGACTTCGAAGACACCACCACGAAAGGAACAGGACTCCAACCAAGGAGAACCCTGAAGGCCACAGCAACAGAAAAGTGTGGGTTCCCAAGGATTGACAAGGGGGCGAGACTATGCAAGACTGTAAATAAATCTACATTAGGCCAATGCAATCACAAGGGCATAAAAGGAAGGACCACAATTTTGTAGGTAAGCCTCTGGCCCCCAGCCATGCTCCCAGCGCTGTCCACTTTCACTTTGCTGTTTTTATTGAGTTCTCAATGAATTTTAATAACTAATTTTCGTATTGGATCTGGGTCATTTATAACAATCTGTAACTTTTTATAATATATTTCATTTGAAAATATTACAGTCCCTTTACTCTCAGTCAAGAACAAAATCTTTTTTCCTTTTAAAACAATCTTTAAATATCTTAATGTTCAGAATATGCATAATATAAAGCAATGTACCAGTTTTCTTTTACCCTTACTGTCTTGTAAAGCTCTCCTTTTCTAATATAGTTTGAAATAAACCATAAAAATGCTGATCTTCCCTAATTTTTTGCATCCAAGACTATATTGGTCTTTGGGCTTTCCTGCACTGGGATGCATTCTTAGTCTGAAAACAATCTCACAATGAGAGCATATAGTATTCACATCCCAAAATTATTCCACCTTTCTTCCTATTACCTGTTTTCACCTAAGTTTGCTATTAGTGGCAATAATTTAATGCCTGAAAGCCTTGGTAGAACTGAGATCCTGTTCTCTCTATTTTTTTATTAGCTTACTTTGATGGTTGTAAGGCATTGAAGGAGATGCTGGAACAATTCAAGAGTAATGGTGCCTGTGCAAATCCACTAACTCTGGCTTTTGTAAGTGCATGACCTTTAGTAACTTCTGTAAAACCAGTTAAATAGCTGTGTTTTCCCCTTATCTGTACAGGTCTCTGTTCTCCTCTGAAAGCCATTTTGATTCTACTTTGTTAAAGGAAAGCAAGGACAACATTTACCCTGTGAGTCACAAGAAAAATCTATCTCACCTAGGAGTATTTTCCATGTAACACAGTTATATTGATTTATTTATGTGTAATAAGAATTTATAGATGCTTTATTTACCCTTCCACCCTGTTTCTTTTTTTCATTGTGTGATATAAAATTTATGTTCAATATGAGTATAGCAGGTTTCTTTAGCTCTAAGCAAGGAAAGAATATCCCACCTCTTACTGACCCAAAATTTGTTACTGCTAAAAATTGACATAAAATATTTTTAGTGTATCTGTCAATTGAAATTCAACTCCATTTACCTACAAAATAATTATCACTGATCAGGTATGATGAAAGTTGGTTTTAAATTCTAAACAATTTTTTAAAACAAATTGTGATTCTTTAGTTCAGTGGACTTTGATGGAATATGGAATATGTATATATGTGTATTGAAAGGTCTCTATTTTAATGACCTTATTTTCAGCTAAGCCTAGTCAGTTTGCAGATTCTAATTAATGGAAAAAATCATCATGAAATAGTGATGTTGGCAGTTTTTGAGAACAACTTCTGTCATAGTTAATAGTAAGTTATTGTTCTTCTAAGACTTACCTAGAAACCACCAAAACTAAATTTTGTATTAGTACAGATTCCTAACAGCTGAATCTAACCTGCCTCATTTGTGTTGAGATACAGTCAGCTTCTTTGCAATAGCTGTGGTTGGTCACACCACGCATCATTCGATGAGCTTCAAGGGCACGTCCTGTTTCCTTCCATTGTCAGAGAGTGCAGAGACAGCATGGCTCACATCATACTGAGACCACCTTATATTATTTTTCAAAGGTTCTGTAAATCAATTGCCCTCAGCAGCTGGAGAAGGACAAATTGTCTCAAATCTTCAAAAAGCATGAGAAATACAGGCCAGTCTGCCTCACTGGTCCCTGGGAAAATTATAGTTTGTCCTCTTGGAGCACATTTTTGAGCACTTGAAAGAGAATGTGACTAGGAGGGGTCAGCATGGATTCACCAAAAATAAATGGTTGTCAAGACAATATGATTGTCTTCTAGGCTTCTAGGCTAGGTGGGATTTGTGGAAGAGGAGAAGGCAGTGGATGCCATTCTCCTCAACTTTCACAAGGCTATTGACAGTCTCCCACAATATCCTTGTAGTGTTGTGGTCTGGATAGATGATGACTGGAAAAGTAAAAAAGGAATTAAATGAGTACAATAAGAGCTGCTGGAGCAACCTGACCAGTTGGGCCAAGCTGAAGCTCATTGTGGATATGTATGAACTTGAAAATGCCAGTCAGGAATCAATGGGGTTTAGGAAGGCATTGGAAGACATGGTAAAACAAAAAGAAGTTACAGTATCCTGGATCAGAGATAAAATTTTTGCAGACTTCCAGTCAGTGCAGTATTTTCCATCCTGCAAAACAGGAAAAGAATCAAAATAAGCTCTTCTATTTGAGGTGACAGTTTCACATTATCCCAAGTATTTGACTCTACTAGAATGACACCACTGAGCATTTGACATCATAGTTGCTTAATTCTGGCAACATATAATGAACCCCAAACTTCCACTGTGTGTTGTGATAACTGTGTTTTATATCTGAGGGGTATTTTTATGGAAAAATGCCCAGATCAAATAAATCTGCCTTGGCACCATGTCTCAATGAAAACAATGGAATGATTTTTGTAGGGTAGAACTGAAGTAAAATATTGCAAAGAAAGCAAGCTTCTTCCCATACACTTAGTTACTACAGTGATGAATCCCTAGCATGATGTGCTATTTTTCAAAGCATCACAGAAATTCATAGATTTTTCTGAACAGAACTACAGCCATTCTTCAACTTTGTCCTGTCTGTTCATGGGCACACCCAGAGGACCCATGTCCTGGCTTGTCCACAGGGAACTTCCTGATTCCCAGGTGGGGGACTTCCCTCAGTTCTCCATCTTGCTTCCCAAACTCAAAGATGTCCATGTGTACTCCTTTTTATTTTCAAGGTAGTAGATCGCTGTCTCTCAAGCATCATTTTGCAATACCTGCACAAAGTATTGTCATGAATGATACCAAGCAATTTTCAATTCTGATAATTTACAGAAATTATGGTTTCTCCATAGCTGGTGCACCATCTGCCACAAGCATCTGTGCATTGCACTTTCTGGGCTATCAATTAACTCTATAATCAAAATAGGGGATGTGTGGAGTGGGGTGGGGAGACTGGGTATCCCCTTCCAGAGAAGGTACAAACAAAAAATACAGTATGGATTAGTCTGAGAGAAAAAATTCTGATTTAAAGTGAATGGGAGGAGTCATTAAGAACAAGGGCTCTTTCCTTCATTTGTCTGCAGTCTGATTATCAGAAAAATAATCTTTGCCTAATGCTGATGAATTTTACAATAAGTTTGTAAAAATTCCCCTTTTGTACACAGAATTACCTTTTCTATGCATGTAAATGTACTACTGAATCCAACTGAAATTTTATCTATTGATAAACGAGAGTAAACAGCTGAATTTCTATCAGTCACGGCCTTTAAAAGTTGCGTGCAGTTTAATGAGACTGCTTTTATGCAGCTGCCTTTAAATATAGCCTGCCTTTTGCATTATATTACCTTAGTCTCCTAAGATGGCATTACTAAAAGTAATAGTTTCTCTGCTCTACTGAACTGCAAGTTCAGCTGTTCTGTTGAACTGCAAAGGAAGGGATAAATTTTAAATATTTGTTGACACATTTAACATGTGCCTTTTACAAATGCCATTTATATGGTAAAATTAGTAGTGGTGATGGAGGGTTTTTTCTGATGTTTTTTAAAAACAGTTAAGTGTACTATGTCTTTTTTCTTTTTTTTTTTGTGCATAGCTGTATAACATTTACCTTTAAAGCACTCTAAGTTCCTTTGATATATTGCAATCCTTAATCAAAACATTACAAAATTCCTCTTTGTGCTGGAGAGAACATCAGATGATAATAAAGTTAGAGGAAAATAAAATATGTTTTTCTATGCTAATCTTGTCAGAGGAGATTAGGAATATTCTGTTCCATCACATTCCTAGCCCAGTGCCTCTAATTTCACCTCTGAGAACCATAGAACATGTTAGGATTTACTGCTGTAGGTATAAAAGTAGTGAAATGAAACAAAGGGAAGTCTCCATTTTATACTATAACCCAAACAACAAGAACTGCAAAGTAAGTATATGGTTGTTATTTACAGAAAATGCAGTTTCTGAAAAGGATGACTTGTAGCAAAACTCCTATGCCTTGTAAGTTGCATCTTCACCCAATGAACTGCAGCTACCTCTTTAACCTTCCAGAAGATATCTTCCAAAGGCCAAGCTGGGAACTGATGCTGTACTGACTCAATGGTAACATAAAAAGAGTGTGAAATCATACACAAATACATAATTGCCATTCTGTTCTAATTGCTTTTAACTTTTTCATTATTATTTTCATACCTATGAAGGAAGATAAATGCCTTCATCTGCTTTGTGAGACCACTGAAAAACAAATACGCTCATTTCTGTTAATACCATTTGTGCAAATTGCCGGCATTTTGCACCAGCTTCCATGAATCAGTATTGGCCTTCTAGAAAGTAACCTATCTTTTAATTTTAAAAATAATTGCCAACAATCTATACATGAACATACCTTGTAATACTTCTCCTGCTGGTTTCTTCCTTACTTTTGCTTTTTTTTGGTAAGCTATTATGTACAGAGGCCCAGTTATCTTCTCATGTCTCCAGATCCATCCTCTTTTGTTGTGCATTTGTTTATTTTTAACCCAGACCATTTTCATCCAATGAAAAGAGAATGTCATAACCAAAAGTTCTTATGTGATAAAGGATATGTTTTGTGAAATGGCCTTTATTTTGTGATGCTTGGACAATATTTTTCCTTTTCTGTCTAGACTGATGTCTATTCATGCATAGTCCACTTAATAAGTAAACTAGCAAATCGGTCAAACGAAGTAATGAAATATAGTGGGGAATTCTTTATTTTTAACTCAGTGCAGCAATGCAGTCCCAACTGCATTAAAATCATTCAATGGGCTCCATGGCAATAGTTAATGAGAATAGTTAATGAGAAGGACATATTAAGGAACTAGATTTGTTTTGGAGGCAAGTGGGTCGCTGGTACAAGGGACAGAGAGAGTCCATTGGTGGGACAGTCCCTTGATAGGGGACTGTCAAGGGACT
Organism: Lanius ludovicianus; assembly: GCA_013397235.1. Classification (NCBI taxonomy): domain Eukaryota; kingdom Metazoa; phylum Chordata; class Aves; order Passeriformes; family Laniidae; genus Lanius; species Lanius ludovicianus. Next base: position 14,863 of record VYXG01005360.1, on the reverse strand, counting down.
GTCCCACCCAGGTTAGGGTGACCGAAAAAGCTTCCCCCACAATGCATTGTTCTGTTATGTTAATGTATTCTGTTCTGCTTCCCCCGTTGGCTTGTTTGGCCTCCCCACCCCTTGTTACCTTAGATGTTCCTGCCCTAGAAGGTTCTCCACTCCAGGTTCCCCCCATTGGCTTTTGCCCCATCGCCACTCCTCCAGAGTTTCCTTATTGGTTCCCTTGCCCTAGTCCCATCTGCTCCTGTGCCCTCAGACCCCTCGGTCTCTGATGCTCCCTCTGTTCCCATATAAAACCCTGGACCCTCCATTGTTCCTTATCTTCATCCCTGGAACCCTTCACGCTGTGGCTGCATTAAACTCTTTTGGTGGAACCCTATACAGAGACCCTTCCTGGCTCTTTACAGTCGATTCATTCCTGGAGCTATCTGTGTATGTGTGTGTGGACCTGTGTGCAAGTGTGGTGGCTGCACTGGGTGGCTTCCTCCTGCAGACACTTTTGGGAAGATCATGGCACTTTGCTATCCAGCACTGCATCGCAACAATTTATGTACTCCAGATTTGTCACAGAAGAATTAGACTGTACTATTGAGAAATATCGCTCTTTGAGCATACGCTACTCCTTTTTACTGTGTTCTTCATTTTTACCAGTTGTATTTTTTGAATCTCCAATGTGTTTGTGATTGAAGACTGAGAGAGGGTGCTTCAGAGTGTGCCCCAGATGATGATGGATAGGGAATGTAGAATCAGGACTGATAGTCTTAAACATCTTAAATGTTTACAGAGTTTCCTTGTTAAGTTCTCTTGACTCTCCATGGTGCTGTAAACATGAAAACACAGAGTTGTATAATTTCATATGAAAATTTTGGTTTTTATTTTTTTTACTTTATTATTATATATATTTATGTTTAATATGTACTTATAATTCTATTTTTTTACATGATTACATGATTATACAATTATTTTTTAATACGTTAGAACTGTGAGAGCTAGATTTACAGTTAGATATTTTTTAATATGATGGTCAACATGGAAGAAAAACATTTTTCTTATTTGCTTATAATAGTGTATTTGCCACCACTACACTGGGGAAAAAAATTGTATACTTCCATGGTGTTATATAGTTATGCTGTTGAAACTAGTAACTGAATATAATGAGGTTCATTATTGTAAAATTTTCACTGTATCTTTAGAGTTGACTGGGAATTTGTTTTCAAGAACAACACTTCCGTAATTTGCACTCTACATCAAAAATGAACAATAAATTATTATTTGTTTATGCTCTTTCTATGAAAAGGTAGTATTTTAAATTGTTCTTTTATGGCTAAAATGTGCTTCAATTATTTATAATCTTAGTTTAGGTTTGGTGTTCTAAATTTTTTCCTGTCCCCAGCTGAGGGGGTTCTTGGGCCCAATTGAAGGGGGTTTACCCCTTGCGTGCAGATAAAAAGAAGCCCAGAGGTTGAGGCCACAACCCCCTGTAAGGTGGCACTCCCCGCTGACACACACAAAAAGGTAGGGGTAGACATCCTCATCTGAGGGAGCTATCTCTCTGTCGCTGGTTTAAAGGCACGCAGGCTGAAATAAACAAGAAAAAAGAGCAGACTCTCCATGTGGTTTCCCCATGAAGAAACCACATGGAGAGTGGTTTATTCCACGAAAGGGACAAGGACAAAGAACCAAATTCTTAACAGGGTCCAGGTATTTTATACTGAGGGTAGAGAAGGCAGGGAAAGGGATCTCAGCCAATTGGATAAGGGCAAATAGGCGGGGTTAACAGTGAGGGAATCAATGGGAACAATTCCTAGGAGGGTCTTAGGGAAGGAACCAATGGAGTGTCAAGTACCAAGGAACTTTCTAGAACTTACATATATTATTGAAGGGAAATGAATAAATATGAACTTATACATAGAACAGGGAGGGGAAAACATGAACCAATCACAAGCAAACAAGTAGGTAAGTGACGTAGGAGATTGTGGGCTCTCACCTTAACAAGGGAGTGAGCTGCTTTAAACCTTGGTTCTTGACCACCACAGCTTGGTGTCGGTGTGCTCTGCTCATCTGTGGTCAGAGTGGCTGAGGTCACTTACACTGCTACAGAATATTTTAGCTGTCTAAATTTTATTAAGCAAATGATAATTGTGAAAACTAGCGATGAACTTCTAATGAGAGTGACTGCTAGTTTTCATGGAAGTAAGAGAGCTTGTACTGGAGACTGCCACATGCAGTATCACTTTCTAGAAGGGCAGTAATTAAATGTAGGTCATGTAGCTACTGATGCATTTCATTGATGTTGCCTGAAAAAAATCTTCTAAAAAAAACCCTGCTGAGATGGAGATAATTTCTAAACATTCTTTAATTGTATTATCCTCTCTTGGTCTCAGGTCTTAAGCACTTTCTCTAATGTCTCTGTTCATCAATGGGGATAAAGAAATGAGTCATTGAGAGAGAGAGACCAGCAGAGACTGTTCTGAGCTCCCAAGAAGAGAGATATTTGCATGAAATAAATCAAATTATAAATGAAGCAAAAAAAAGAGAACATTAAAACACAATCCCAGCTCACTGAAAGACATGTCTCATGTGGTGAGGAGTTTCCTCTTTCACATTTTAATTAATGGTAAAATTGTTGTTTACAATATGGCATTTAGGTTTCCTAATTTTAGTGAATCTGTATAAAAATAAACATCTCAAGTAACAAAGACATGTTTTAAGCCTTATTTTAGCCTCTGCTGGGATTCTTAAAATCTTAAGAAAATTCAGAGCAAATGCCAAAAGGTTGGGATAAAGTTTTCTGAGACTCTGCATTGCATTTTAAGGCAAATGGAGAGTAACTGTGAAGTCCTGATGAGCAAAAACTATTGTAAAAGAGAAGAGTTCTGGATGCATTTTTAAAATCAAAAACTGAAAAATTCTTTGGTAGCTGAAATAGTGTCTGTAAGTATATACCTCAGAATAAGCAGGATGGTATTATATTTGGTGCTATTCACATTTCATCTAAAAAACCAGAAAATTCGGTATAGATGTTTCCAGAACAGGAATTTATGCCAATGCTTCTGCCTGGTGTAACCGTACTTTGCCCGAACCAATTACTCTAGGAAGAACCGCTATTGGATTGTTAGACAACATGTTTTTGATATGTGGAAACAGAGCTTGGAAGGAAATACCAGGTAGGGCCATAGGAGGTCCTTGTACATTTGGGCAACTAACCATGTTTCATTCTTTTAGAGGAAACTTACCATCTTTGCACAAGCTGGTGTGAGCAAAACGCAGCACACACATATATAGCCAGGATTGTGATGATACTCTTGGAACTGAGAAGCCCGAGTGTTTGCCTCTGTTATTTCATCTGTTGAAATGGCACATGCACTAAAAACCCTGAATAACCTTGGCTGCTGGCTTGCAACACAAATTAATGCTACTAGCTCAGCTTTAACAGGCTTGTTAAGAAATGTTGATAGCGTGAGACATGCTACACTACAGAAAGAGTTGCAATTGACTTTTTGCTTTTGGCACGTGGACACAGTTGGGATGAATTTGAAGGCTTATGCTGCATGAAACTGTCTGATCACTCCCTGTCTATTCATGCTAACATACAAGCACTTCGAGATAGTATTACCAAATTGAGAGTTGTAAGTGCTAACGACTGGCTTGGAAACATACTTGGAAGATGGGGACTCATGGCTGGCTTAAGCATTTAGCTAAAGCAAGAATCTATATTTTAGCTATGGCACTGCTTATGATGATTTGTGTTTTGCAGTGTGTTCAGAGACTGACTGACAAGTCAACAAAGAAAATTTTACTCATAGATGAGAAAGGGGGACATGTGGAGATACAGCTAGAAAGCAGAAGTGAGAGCACTGCTGAACTCATGTCAGAAGTGGATGTGCTAAAGCAGACAATGTGGCCTACCATGAAATAGCTAATATAAGGGAACATGCTTGGTAGGTATCTGTATCAGTGCTAGCTTTTAGTTTTGCAATGTTATTAAGAAACAGAGATACGGTTGTTAACAGTGATTGCTGCTTATTTAAGAATCTGTTTTTAGTTACTGATGAAAAGGTATAAATACTCAGTTCTGTATCAATAAAGTCGGCTTATTGCATCCAAGCAATCTGCCCTGTCTTTTCCATTGCCAACCGTCATGCAACATGGGTCTAACTTCATTCTTAGATTGGGTAACCTTTATGTACATGCAGTAAGGCACTGAAAACGCATGGCTTCAGATGTGCAAACCACCTTTGGGCTGCAAGGACAAATAATTACTTTTGAGACCGATAAAGATTAGCGCAGAGGGCTTTTCACTTTTGTATGTTCATGTTCTTCTATAAAAATACTCACTATGAGCGTTTTACAAGGAAATAGCAATGCACATTATTTTCAGCATGGAAGTAAAGAATAAGGAATAAGCAAGGAACTCCTATGTTATAAATTGGCAGATTTGCCTGAGCACCTATCTCAGATGGAAGTCAGGGTTTTTTGAGCTGTCTAGAGAAAGAAGAAAAAAAGCTGAACAAAACCAACCAGCAAAAACAAGAAAATAGCTGAAATTATGAGAATTTTATGTACTTAAAGGAGATGGACAGGTTTTGGTTTGATTGGTCTGCCTTTTTTAGGAATTAGAAGACATGATTTGATTATGTGGAATTTAAGCTAAAATAAGTATTTTGGAAAGGACAGGAGAAAAGACATTCATTATGGAATATGTTAAGAGCAAACTTGTGTCAGAATGTGAAGGAAGTCCATAGAGCAATGCAGTTTACTTAGATTTTTGGGTTGAATGTCACAAGCATCAGAAGGATTCAGTAGATCTACATAAAATAAAGATTGTGCCAGAAGGTGAAGTGAGAAACTAAATAAAATCTCCAAAAGAGACATCAGCTAAACTAGGCATTGAGATGCTGGGAAGAAATTCCAGTGGGAAGATAAGCCTAAAGAGAAACTCAAATTTTAATGGTTCTGAGAGGTAAACCACAGAAGTTTGAGATTCTCAGTTGTCAACGCTTATTTTTCGCTAAAGACCACAAACTATAGAAGACAGAAGTGGGACAAGTTTTGGTGTCAGCTTCAGCCAGCTTTATTAGTAGTATGAAAGAAGATGGTAAATGGAGACTATTGAAATTCACACCATTTTATTTTATTTCATTCTCACATGGGTAGAAGGATATTTTGGCGCTAGTAAAATATTAAGCTTACACAGCTAAACCTACTTCAGTTTATTTGTCAGATCCTTGTAAGAGTGTATAATAAAGACTCAAGAGAAAATAACCATAATTCAGCTGTAAATCATTAAGTGTTTATATATATAACAAAGACCTGCCAGAATGTGTAAACAGATATGTAAGTCAGAGAAAAGGAGGGAAACAAAGATGTCAAGAAATCAGTATTTTGTACCAGGAATGAATAAAAAAGAATAGTTCAAGCGTGGATAGAGAGAACAGAAATATGAAATATGTAACTAGCAAAGGATTGTGCTATACCCAGAATATTTTATTAAAGTTTGAAATATATATACAAAAGAAAGAATGGCTCAAGACCTAAACAAGCTTATGGATGCTAAAAAGACTAGCAGAGAAATTTTTCAGCTTCTCACGGCCTCCTGTGAAAGCTTTCGTTCTCATGCAGACTAGCTGAGAAAACAGTTTGAGAATTTGTAAACTATTTGCAGCTGCAGGTTGTTGTGGGAAACTGTGGATATTGTTTTGGTCTACAGAAAAATAATATTTATAAATGGACGTTATACCGCTCAACCTATCACCTTGAGAGGTGGTGGATCAATAGGCCAATCATGTGATATCTCTTTTGCGAAGTATGCTATAAAAAGTATGGCTTTTCATTAAATGGCCTCTCACTTGGCCATATTCTCCTGACCTGATTCATGTCGTTCTTCTTGCTGTCCCTGGGGATAACAGCAACAAAAGCTTATAGGTAAATGACAAATAATAAAATAAGAAAATTTTGAGATAGTGTTTGAAAAGTGAAGTTTCATGTTGCCTGGACTTTTAAAACAGTTCATTTAAATCACAAAGGAATTAAAGGTATTGGCCAGAGAAGAGTAGCACATCAACAAGCTTTAGGTTAGCTTAAAATGTTAGATTAAAGAAGATGGGTAGGAACTTTCTGCAGCCATGAGTTTTTAAGAATTCATGGGGAGTGAATGATGAGGAGAAATCAAAGAACAGAATATAGCTTTAAGTAGAATATTGCTTTAAAAGCAGTAATGGAGATGTGTGCAATAATACTAAAGTGACTTAAAGTTACTTGGAGAAAGATACAAGCTATTAAACTGCATGTGTGTAAATAAGATGAGAAGTACCTGTTGGTTCTTTTAACAAATAAGTTGAATTCAACATTTTCTTTAACAGTATGTGGGAACCTATGAGCAATGGAAATGCAATCATAAGCTGCAGTAAGCTTTATCTTGTCTTCACATTCTCCAATGCAAGTTAAAAAACAAATATACAGCTGGAATTACTGTTGTGTGAGTGCACAGCTAGTACAAAAAATATACTCATTTTTTGCCACTGGAGGCTTTCTGCCTTGCGGGATAGTCATGCCTATTTGGAATGACAGGTCGAAAGAGTTTTCACAGTGCTGTTGCATACTGATATATTCAGTAATGATTTTAAGAAATTAGTAGGGAGTACACTTGTAAATTCTTGGCGGATAACAGCCAGATAACAAGGTTTGCAAGTGGTTTGACAAAAAAAAATTCAAAATTATTTTGCTGCAATGGAGAAATTTTCTAAAACCTATTAAAAGCAATTAAATAATGGTAAAGACAAAATACTTAGCTTTAGAGGGAAGAACCCCCACCTAAAATTAAATTAAGAGACAGGTTTATTTTTTTAAAATCAAAATAAGATTATGGGGAAAGATTCCACTTTGATAAATTTTTGTGTGGTCTGTGATTAGCATAGTATACTTCACGCAGTAATTAATTTGAATATAATTTTTTGACTGCTGACTTATCCAAGCTTTCTGTTACCTAGGCTGATACATTAACCACCAAATTATCCAGCCTTAATAGGAATTTGTTAAAACCTGCATATTTAGCCCAAAAGACTCTCCATTCCCCTCCCTTACTCCCTTATTTTGGATTAGCAACCAGTGAAGAGACAGAAAAATAGGAAACAGTGTTAGAGCTGGGGAATTTTAGTAAAAAATATAGTAATTTATTCTACTCCAAATCAGGTTTAGTTATATCTGAAATAGCTCAAGTTCATCAAATTGGTAGAAATATTTTATGTTTGAAGTTGCTAACAAAAGCATGTTGAAAACTTAATGTGTTACACTTGTCACTTATGTATAAAACATAATAATCTTTCATAATAAATAAAACATAAGTCATTTAATTGTAAAGGGTGACTTGCTACTGAACTGAATGCGGAAATCTGAAGGCATGCACTTTACATTATGTATAGCATCATGGAATTTTATTAGGAAGTGACTGCCATAAATAGCAGTAAATAGCACTTCAGGGAACAAAAGCTTCAGAGCAAAAATCATTGCACCAAGAGTCTATGTGTCTGCTTGTTTTCTTTTACAGTTGAAAATACCTTAATAATTTAATTTCAGAGTTAAAAATGAGAAGGTAAGGTCCAAGATAAACAGCGATCAGACAATATCAGCTGGAAATAAACACAAATCTTTTTACATGCTGACTATAACATTCCAGCTTCTGTATTTTTGATTGCTATTTATTTCTTCTAATAGATTTTCAATACTTGATTCTGCTTAGGCTTTGTACCACCTGGTGCATTAGAGAAAGTAAAGTAAATCTGCGGAGCTTATGTGAAGACACTCGGAGCTGCAATGTGACAACCCCTCTTGGCAAAACAAGTTTTGAACGGAGTGTAGTAACATTTAAATTGCTTTTGGAATAACAAATAACCAAGGTCATGCAGATCTGGACTCATTATATCAAACCTAACAAGTTACATCTCAGGAAAGGCCATCCAGCTTTTTAGGTTCAAGCTGGGGGGGGCTGAACTTCATTCATAATGAATTGGACTAGAATTATGTATCTTAGCACCATACGTCTGTATATACAGTGGTGTTATGATTATAGTAAGAAATGTACTCTGGCACAATAATGAATTGTTTTTAAATGCCATGAAAAAATAATGAAGCTAACGGTAGAAGAAAAAGTAGAATAATGTTCTTTCAGATGCTGGAAATTGAGTTTTGCAGCATCACACAGGCTTCCTTTCAGGGAATGACACAGTATAGTGTCAAAGTCATAGACACAGTATACATGTCAAAGTATAGATGCTTTCCATTTAAGGCATTCTTGACCATTATGGTTTTTAGAGCTCTTGCAGGATTTTATTAGAAGAGAACAATCCAGTACATATTTTCTATTGCTAGGAAAAAGAATGCTTTCAAGAGATCATGAAAACATTTTCACTCCAAGATAAAGCCAAGGAGATGCAGATGATGCCAAGTGGGAACTGTCTACAGTCTCCTCCAGTATGACTGGCTAATTTCATCCTATGGCCAAGAGGTATTCCCAGAACAATACAGGTGTGAATGAGAAGCTGTATATGCAGCACAGTGAAGAGTGCAACCGCTGCCTATGCCTTCTTAGATTAACTGCTGTGTTCTCAGTAACTTCCCTGTACAACAGCCTTCCAGCTAGGATCAGTATAGCTCGATTCAGGCAGGCTCTTCAAAGACTTGGCAAACTCAGTCTGATTCCCCAGGTTTCGGTCTTGCATTATTAGGAAAGAATAAGGTGTGCTTCCAGAACTGTATTGAGAGATGATCATAACTCTTAAGTTATGTTGTACTTTCCTACGTGTATCGTACTCTCAAGCAGTTGGAAATAGTGGCATTTACCATTGTTTTTGTTCAGTGCAGGACACCTGACATTAACTTAGGCCTAAAAATTCACATACATTTCCATGCATCAGCTACTTTTCATTTAGACTTCCAACCCTGTGGGGGCTGGAGGATAGCCTGTGGTACAAGGGAGAGAAAGAGTTTTCGGTCAGACAGGCCCTAGTACCAGACAGTTCTGTCTAGGTTGCGGTGAGAAAAAAAGCCTCTCCCACCATGCTTTATTCTGTTATGATAATCTAATGCAGTTCTGCTTCCCCAATTGGCTCTTGGCTGCTCCACCCCCTTGCTACCTTGTATGTTCCATGCTGTAGAAAGTTCTCCACTCCAGTTTCACTCCACTGGCCTCTGCCCCTCACCACTCTCCCAGAGCTCCCTCATTGGTTCCCATTCCCTAGTCCCACCTTTGTACCACCCCCAATCCCTCACACCATTGGATCCTGGTGCTTGACCCACTCCCATACTTAAGCCTGAGTTCTTCATTGTTCTGAGTCTATGCCTCTAGAGCCTTTACCGTGCAAAAGCAGTAAACTGCTCCTGTGGAAATCTAAGCAAAGACCCTTCCTGCCTCTTTGCCGTTAACTTGTAATACTGAAGCTATCCCTGAAGCTCTGCGTTTGTGTGTGCACACGTGCCTGAGTGTATGTAGCTGATCCTGCTGAGCGGCTTCGCTTTGGAGACACCTTTTAGAGATCGCCACACCTCGCACTCCGCCACTGAAGCTACAGAGCCAGAGATAGCAATACACAAACTGTTGTGTTTGAAGTTTAACTATGACATGTTTCAGTCCTCTAGAGGAGACGCTACTGAAAGGCTATACTCAAAGTAAAATCTTTGAGACAACCCACCACTATGGAAGTAAATGAAGTATAACTGCTTAAGTTTCCAGGGTTGCAAAGATCATTTAAAAGGTAAAAATGGTCTACATTTTACATATGTTTGCACATTTTAACCACACAGGATACCTATTCTGTAATAACAAGGATTAAATCAAGTTGTGATACTATCCTGTAGTGGTTTGGTTCAGATCATCTCTTACTTGCTTATTTTACCTCTGTGACATAAGAATTAGGAGAAAACAAAACAGGCACAAACTTAAAAGACTCTAAGAAGTTTATTAGTAGACCTAAAAGAAGGAAACAAAAGTTAGAATCAGATTAAACCTTTAGAACACTTTTCCTCCCCACACTTTCTCCATGCTGAATAATGTAGAAACAACCCTTAAGATTTCAGTCAGTTTACCACCTTTATAATCTTTTCAGTTCACATAAAGAGATAGGAGTCTCTGAGTCTTTCTTGCTGACCTTATGGAGACATTCCCACTAGAGACAACTCTCTTATGGGTTCAATATCACAGCAGAACAGCCGCCCGGGAGGTTTCTGCTTGCAGTGAAGAAAAAGAGTCCCTAACCTCGAATCACCGCTTTTCCCACAGCTGCTTTTCGAGGATTTCAATTTGAGCTAACACGGGGTGTCAATTTAAGGCTGAGCTGTTCAGGAGCAAGGTCTTCTTTACTCATCTCTAGGAGCAATCTTCATCTCTAGGAACTGGGGTCATCTTCGCACTGACCCCTCCTGGTTCCTTTGTACGGTCGGTTCAAATCAGTGGATCAGTCCACATCAGAGGGTGGGACCATGCCCCCCACCCACTAGGCAGCCAAAGATTCTAAGTGTCAGTCCATACCAGAAGGTGGGACCCCACCCCACCCACTAGGCAGAATCAACTTCGGGTGTATTGCACACCCCTCCAGGTGAAGGTAAAACTGAGTCCAAACACTCTGGAGCCAAAAGAATAAAGAGAGAAAAATGCAGAGACACCTTAGCTCCCAATTGCTCTACCCCCCTCCGATGCTCTATGAAATTACAGCAGGGACTCCAATAGTCCAGTTCATCCCCAAAGGGTTTCTGCAACAGAATTTCAGCTTCCAGGTTTGAAGCATCTCCTCTTTCTTTTCTCTCAGGGTTTCAGCCCTTCCATCTTTACTGACTTACACCTTAGGGTGTCTCTTCATGTTCTTTCTGCTTTCTCTCTGGGAGAGGATCAGCATTTTCAGGCCCATCTGTTCTGAAGAAATCTTAACAGCACTAATAGGGTTAATCTCACCCGGCCGCGGCTGGAACTTCTCTTATCTCTCGGCCCCATGATCTCTGCTGGGGGAGTCGGAGCTGAGCTCTGCCGTGGCGGTGAAGGGGGGCCGCTGCCAGCCCAGCTCTCCCTGCATGGGGCAGGGCTGGGGGGCCCAGACAGAACAGGGCCAAGGAGGGGCGGCGCCTCCCGGGTCGGGCCTGGCCGAGCAGGGCCCGGGGGCCCAAGTTGCCTCCTTGATGGCCGGAAGTCCAGAGAGCTTTCCCGGGCTCTGTCTATCTTAAAATGTGATTCGCAGAGGCGTGTCAAACTCCTCAGTGGCTTAAAACTTGCCAATAATGAAGCCAGACAATTGATTGGTTCTGATCGGAACCAGAACGACCTTTTGTAAGAAAACCCCGTCCGTGTTAAACCACAACATATCCATAAGGATTAGAAATATGGAAAAAGGAAAGAAATTGCTAGGTAAAATTTGAACATAAAAATATTTAAATCTGCTTCTGTATGTGTGTCTTGCATATTAAATTCACATGTTGAACAAATATTGCTCTGAACAAACCTACTGTAACATCACAGAGGATGATGACATCTGATAGTGAATAGGTGGAAATTTATATTCAAAAACTCAAGTGCTATTTGACTTCCCAGGTGAACGTCATGTTTTGAATGATTCAGGGTAGCCCGGACAAGATTTTGCATTCCATTCATGCAGGATGAAGTCTAAACAGTTCTGCACTTCTGTGAATAATATTTTCAAGCTTTTTGAAGACTTTTTTCTCTTTTTTTAAAGACATGTTAAGGGGTGAGGATCTACCAAGTCAGAAGTTTAAGGTAGCTTTTGATAATTAATAAAAAAATGATCAGCTGATAATTATGAAATATAGAAGTGAATTCTGAGCCTGCAGCACTTCTGAACCCTTTTTTGTTCTTTGTACCTTATTAATGCAGTTGCCATCAGACTGGGTGGAACTGTTGTACTGTGAATTTCACAAGGAAGTGTCATGGCCCTGAGTGCATCCTCTCCCCTGGAGGTTTAACTATTGGGGCTGAGTATCATATGGCTGCTATTGATAGTGCATCTGAAGGCTGCCCCTTCCCGCTAGTGACCTTGGAGAGAGATTCCCAGGTGGGAATAACTGCAGAGTAGCTGCAGACAGGGCTGAGCCACTGTCCCTGGCTATGTTGTGGCCATGACTGCCTCCTGGCTCTCCATCCCTTGCAAGGCAGCTGGCCCTCGTTGTTCCATGACCCTAGAGTCCAATATATTGTAATTCAACATAAAATTTCCTGAAAAATATGGGAGTAATTTCATTTTCCTAATGGCTAGCTCTGATATACTTCTCTCCTTTTCTCTGCAACTCGGCGTGCTGCCTGCTGCTCCCATAAGGAAGTAGCTTTTTCCCACATTGCTGCTGCTTGACTTGACACATTTAGTAACTAGCCCTCTTCAATACACTTAGGTCACCTATATTTCACTCTCAACTGGTTAGCAGTTTGGCACTGTACATGTAGTGCTTCACAGAGAATCCTGTTCTCCAAGTGTATCTGGAACTAAGATTATCTGTCTAATGGGGAAGACTGAGCAAATTTAATCACATACAGAATCACAGAATGGTTTGGGTTGGAAGAGACTTTAAAGATCATCTCCAACCCCCCCCTGTTGTGGGAAAGACACCTTCCACTTGATCAGATCTCTCAAAGGTCCATACAGCCTGGCCTTGAACACTTCCAGTGATGTGCCATCCACAGCTTCTCTGGGCAACCTGTACCAGTTCCTCACCACCCTCATGGTAAATAATTTCTTTCAAATCTAAGCCTACCTTCTTTCAGTTTAAAGTCATTACCCCTTCCTAATTCTGTCACTACAAGTCTGCACCTCCATGGTTGTTAGGGTCTGGTTTTTAAAGTTATTAAAAATGCCTCTGCCCAAATTAAGGTGCAAATGAGACCCTATGCCAAAGTCAATATATGGGGTTTATCTGGTAGTAAACATGAGAGAGAGAGAAAGAAAGAGAGAAGAAGGAAGGGAAAGAAATAGAAAAGAGGATTCCCAGCTCCTGTAGTATAACTGATTAACTTACACCTAGAAGAAATGTGAATGGATTTGTTGAAGATATATGTTTTCCTCTTTTCACATTTAGTTATAGTTGGAAGAATTTTATAGATAATATTCCTGCTCTGCTGGGTGATTCTTTAAACATTATGAAAAATTACCTTTTATGATACAAAATTATCACACAACATATTTGTTACAAATGGAGAGGGGAGAATTCAGACAAGTCCCTGCCTTTGCCCAGGTTTTTGGCAGTAGGTAACAGCTTCATTGAGGCAGCCAGCACCCCAAAACTCTCTCTCCTTTACAGGTTCTTAATAATGACCAGGTTTATTACACCATGAATAAGAAGAGCAGACATGAGACTTTAAACAGACTTGTCACTACCTAGAATAAACAAAAAAACCCACTACTAGTAGGTTCATAAGACAGTGCATGATAATAAGTGTACCCACATTACAGCTAGTGAAGAAATAGTATTGATTAGGAGCTAGTGTCACTTACCAATGAATGATAGGTGTGTGCAGAAGCTGCCTTTCACTCAGCTTCTAGAAGAGTAATTTGATGCCGACATCTTGAACTTGAGGAGAACCCACACATCCAGAGAGTGTGTAAGAGATTTCTGATTTTATGAAAATTATTGTGGTCTTCTGTAGTTCGTAAAAGTGCTGTATCAGTCAGAATTTTTGCTTATCCTTTCCCATGTATTCAAGGCAGCATGTTTATTGCTGGCTAAGGATGTTTTCAGCTGAGATAACTAGCCACAAGGCAAGCTATTCCAGCCTGGCTTAGCAGATAAGCTTCAGGGGTGGAAGGTCCTGTCACAACTTTTTTACACAAAGGGTTCTCATGCAAACACATCTTTATGTCAGGGCTATGCTCTGTTTTGCAGGGAGACAGATTACAGCCCTGTTGTAATTTAATCTTGACACAAAACAGAAAGTGTGGCTTTATTTCTGATGGGATTTAAAATTAAATTAATTCCCTTTCAAACTTAGCTATGTCACCCTAAGTACCTTTTTTCTTTTGAATTTTAGAGAGCAAATTGCCCTCATCATATTGCGCACCCACAACTAAGAAGCGTTTGTATTGCTGGATGTCCTATAGTCACCACACTGACTGGCAGAAGTAAAAGAAACAAAGTAAAATGAAAATGTTCTTCTAGGACATAGGAAACTCAGCGGTACCTTAGGGATATTTGGTTGGCTTGAGAGTTGGTAGAAGACGTTTTTGTATTTTATTCATATTTTCTTTGCAGTTTATAGTTATCCCTCCTGGTTTAGGAAGGGGGACTACTATTTTCCATGTAACATTTCTGTATTTTGTTAAGATTCTTTAGTTCACTAATCAGTAACTCTGAAAAAATTAGCCAAATCATAATAATTCTAAAGCCTTCTGAGGCATAACTGGGAAAGCTGGTACATATTTGTATGATTTCAAATATGTATAAATTCTTATACCAGCTCTCAGGATAAAACTGTACAAATTATACACCCATAAAACCTATTCCCACACCATTTTTCAGTAAAAAGACCAAACAAGCTAGACAAAAAATCAAACTTAAGGACATGTACAATAACTAATATTTGATCTCCCAGCAAGTCACTTGCAATGAAAACACAAACAAATTACGAACATTAACAAAATGACAATGCAAGCAATTATGGTGACAATTTAAATTTCATTGGTTTTCATGCAGCTCCATCTCATGTGCTGGTAAGTTCCTATAAAAGGAAAGTGAAAATTTGGCCCACTATAGACCGATTATTAAAAGAAACAAAAACTTCATCTAGGTGTGAATTTGCTGCTTGCAGTTTCTCTGCTCCCAAATTCATTTTCCATATCTTCAATGCAGGGATGTTTGACACTCCTAGAAAAAAAAAAAAGAAACAAAC